>QUOH01000020.1:0-30796 GCA_010416925.1 Polistes metricus | reverse complement strand
TAATTATATTATAATTATATTATTAATATGTTAATTATTATATTAAAATTCTTAAATTATAATATATTAATAATATAATATAAATATAATACTTTCTTAACAAATATTTATTAAAGTATTAAAGATCTTATTCTTTTGCATAGGTGTCAATCAATGTACTGGAAAAGATAGCGTGTAATTTCTACTACTATCTGAGCAATGTTCTATAATATTCTGTCAAAAGAATTAAAGAAGAAATGCATCCTGATTATTACACAATATAAAGACAAATAAGAATCAGTTATATTATGAATTCTATCTTGTACAAATTGTATTACAAGCTCGTACCAGGTAATGAAACTATTACTGTAAATCAAACTTCCTAGAAAATATTAAAGACTTGTATTATCGAGTTTCTTTTTCGTATAGGACGCTATGTGAATCAATTGAAAATATAATTGCAGCAGCAGTGTAAAGGATCTTTTAAATAACAAACAAAATTACACTGTATTGGAAAGAAACCAATATTATAATAATTTCTTAAAAAATATTTACTCAAAGTATTAAAGATCTTATTCTTTTTGCATAGGTGTTCAATCAATGTACTTTAAAAGAAAGCGTATGATTTTTCACTACGATAAGAAGAATCCAATAACACTGTAATCATGAAAGATTTAGGAAGAAACCGGTGAAATTGTTCGTTCTCACACTGGAAGGAAACCATGTACAATAATAAAAGTATTTAATACATAGGGTGTCTAAAAAAAAAAAAAGTACTTTGTACACAAAAATTTTAATAGCTTAAAAACTAACAAATTCTAAATGTTGTACCATAGTCATTTTAAAGCTCTATTAATGCTCTACAACCTGATTAAAACTTAAGTAGTTAAAATATTTAGAGTTTTTTAAGAAAATAAGAAATCTGTACACAAACTTTCATAACTCGAAAACTAACAAATTTTAAAAAATTTATAGCAGTCATATTAAAGTTGTCATTTTAAAGCAGTAATTTAAAGCTCTTTTAATGCCCTAAAACTTGATGCTTAACATAATTATTTAATATACATAGAGTGATAAAAAAAAAGAAGCTTTACACATAAATATTAATTTCTCAAAGACTAACCCCATTTTAAAATGTTTTTAAATAGCCATTTTAAAGCTACTTTAATGCCCAACAACTTGATGTTAAGCAAAAGTATTTGAAATACATAGAGTGTTAAAAAAAAGAAGTACTTTGTACACAAAAACTTTAATAACTCGGAAATAAACATTCTAAAATGTTATGACATAGTCATTTTAAAGTTCTTTGATGCTCTACAACCTGATTTAAAACTTAAGTATTTAGAATATATAGGGTTTTTAAAATAAAAGAAGAATCTGTACACAGAAACTTTCATAACTCGAAAATTAAAATTTTAAATAATTCAAAGCAGTCATTTTAAAGTAGTCATTTTAAAGCAGTAATTTTAAAGCTCTTTAAATGTCCAAAAAATTTTATGCTAATCATAATTTTTTAATATACATAGGGTGTTTAAAAAGAAGAAGGAATCTGTACACAAAAACTTTAATTACTCGAAAACTAACAAATTTTAAAATGTTATATAATAGCCATTTTAAAGCTTGTTAATGCCCAACAACATGATGTTAAGCAAAAGTAATTAAAAAACATAGGGTGTCTAAAAAAAAAGAAGTACTTTGTACTCAATAACTTTAATAACTTGAAAACTAACAAATTGAAAAATGTTATTGATATTCAATTTAAAGCTCTTTTAATGCTCTACAACCTGTTTTAAAACCTAAGTAGGTAAAATATATAGGGTTTTTAAAATATTAAGAAAATCTGTACACAGAATTTGTCATAACTCGAAAATTAACAAATTTTAAAATAATTCAAGCAGTCATATAAAAGTTGTCATTTTAAAGCAGTAATTTTAAAGCTCTTTTAATGCCCTAAAACTTGATGCTTAATATAATAATTTAATATATATAGCCTGATTAAAAAAAAAAGAAGGAAGCTGTACACATAAACTTTATTTCTCAAAGACTAACTCTTTTAAAAGTTTTATAATAGCCATTTTAAAGCTCTTTTAATGCCTAACAACATGATGTTAAGCAAATGTATTTAAAATAGATAGGGTGTCTAAAAAAAAAGAAGACTTTGTACACAAAAACTTTAATAACTCGGAAATAAACATTCTAAAATGTTATAACATGGTCATTTTAAAGTCTTTTTAATGCTATAAAACCTGATTTAAAACTTAAAGATTTATAATATATAGGGTTTTAAAAATAAAGAAGGAATCTGTAAACAAAAGCTTCAATCACTCGAAAATAAGAAAATTTTGACTGTTTTAAAATAATCATTTTAAAGCTTTTAAAAGCTTTACAATCTTATGCTAAACTTGAGTATTTAAAACTTAAAAGTTTTATAAAAAAAAAGAAAGAAGCTGTTACACATAATCATTTATTTTTCAAAGACTAACTTATTTTTAAATGTTTTAAAAATAGCAATTTTAAAGCTCTTTTTATGCCAAACAACGTGATGTTAAGCTGAAGTATTTCAAATACAAAGGGTGTCATAAAAAGAGAAGGAATTTGTACAAAAAAACTTTTAATAACTCGAAAACAAGCAAATTTAAAAATAATTTTACGCTTACCATTTCATAGTTGTCATTTTAAGCACTAATTTTAAAGCTTTTTTAATTACCTAAAACTTGATGCTAAACATAATAATTCAATATACATGGGTGTTTAAAAAAAAGAAGAAGCTGTACACATTTACATTAATTTCTCAAAGACTAACTTCTTTTAAAATGTTTTAAAAATATCCATTTTAAAGCTGTTTTAATGCCCAAAAAGGTGATGTTAAGCAAAATTAATTAAAATACTTAGGGTATCAAAAAAAAAGAGTATTCCAAACATAAACTTATTTTAATGCTCAACATACTAACTGAAAACCTAAGTATTTAAAACATATAGGTTTTTAAAAAAAAAGAAGTAATCTGTACACAAAAACTTTATTTACTCAAAAACTAGCATGTTTTAAAATGTTTTTTATGTTCATTTTTAAGCTCTTCATATGCTCTAAAATCTTATGCTAAACTTAGTATTTAAAACTTATAGGTTTTCTAAAGATAGAGGAATGTAGCTGAACACATAAATAAAAATTCTCTCAAGACTAACTTATTATAAAATGTTTTCAAATAGCCACCTTAAAGCTCGTTTAATGCCCAACTACATGATGTTAAGCAAAAGTAATAAAAATACAAAGGGTGTCTAAAAAAAAAGAAGTACTTTGTACACAAAACATTAATATCTCGAAAACTAACAAATACTAAAATGTTATAACATAGTCATTATGAAGCGCTTTTAATGCTCTACAACCTGATTTAAACTTAAGTATTTCAAATATAAAGGGTGTTTTAAAAAAAGAAGGAATCTGCGCACAAAATCTTCAATTACTCGAAAACATACAATTTTTAAAATATTATAGCATTGTATTTTAGCTCTTTTAATGCTCTAATATCGTATGCTGAACATAAGTATTTAAAACTTATAGGTTTTCTAAATAAAAAAAGAAACCATCAGTACACATAAATTTTATTTTCTCAAAGACCAACTTATTTTAAAATGTTTTAAAAATATCTATTTTAAAGTTCTTTCAATGCCGAACAACATGATGTAAGTAAAAGAATTTAAAATGCATAGGGTGTATAAAAAAGAAAGAGTACTTTGTACACAAAACATTTATATCTCAAAAACTAACAAATTCTAAAATGTTATAATATTGTCATTTTTAAGCTCTTTTAATGCTTTACAACCTGATTTTATTTTTAGTATTTAAAATATAAAGGGTTTTTAAAAGAAAGGAAGGAATCGGTACATAAAAACTTTAATTACTCGATAAAAAGCAATTTTAAAAGTGTTTTAATATTGTCACTTTAAAGCTCCTTAAACGTTGAAAATATTATGCTAAACTTAAGTATTTAAAACTTATAGGTTTTCATAAAAAAAAAGAAAGAAGCGTTAAACATAAATTATAATTTCTCAAAGACTAACTTTTTAAAATGTTTTAAAATAGCCATTTTAAAGCTCGTTTAATGCCCAAAAACATGATGTTAAGCAAAAGTTATTAAGAAACAAAGGGTGTATAAAAAAAAGAAGTACTTTGTACACGAAAACTATAATAACTCGAAAACTAACAAACTTTAAAAGGTTATAACATTATCATTTTAAATCTCTTTAAATGCTCTAAAATCGTATGCTTAACATAAGTATTTAAAACTTATAGGGTTTTTTAAAAAAAAGAAGAAATCTGTACACAGAAACTTCAATTTCTCGAAAATAACAAATTTTAAAATGTTATAACATGGTTATTTTAAAGCTCTTTTAATGCTCTAAAATCGTATGCTGAACATAAGTATTTAAAACTTATAGGTTTTCTAAATAAAAAAAGATACCATCAGTACACATAAATTTTATTTTCTCAAAGACCAACTTATTTTAAAATGTTTTAAAATATCCTTTTAAAGTTCTTTCAATGCCGAAGAACATGATGTTAAGAAAAAGAATTTAAAATACATAGAGTGTCTAAAAAAAAAGTAGTACTTTGTACACAAAAACATTAATATCTCGAAAACTAAGAAATTCACAAATTTTATAACATTGTCATTTAAAAGCTCTTTTAATGCTTTACAACCAGATTTAAAACTTAAATATTTAAAATATATAGGGTGTTTTAAAAAAAAGAAGGAATCTGCACAAATAAACTATGGATACTCGAAAACAAGCATATTTAAAATGTTTTAATATTTTTATTTTAGGCTCTTTATATGCTTTTAAATCTTATGATAAACTTAAGTATTTAATACTTATAGGTTTTTTTTAAAAAAAAGAAACAAGCTGTACACATAAATATTAATTTCTCAAAGACAAACTTATTTTAAAATGATTTAAAATAACCTATTTAAAGCTCTTTTATTGCTTAATAACATGATGTTAAGCAAAGTATTTAAAATACATAGAGTGTATATAAAACAAGAAGTACTTTGTACACAAAAACTATAATAACTCGAAAACGAACAAATTCTAAAATGTTATAACATGGTCATTTTAATGCTCTTTTTATGCTCTCATACCTGATTTATAACTTAAATATTTAAAAAATATATATATTTAAAAAATATATATCCTTTTTTAAAAAAAGGAAGGTATCTGTGCATAAAAATTTAATTACTTGAAAACAAGCATATTTTAAAATTTTTTAAAATATTCATAGTTAAGCTCTTTATATGCTCTAAAATCGTATGCTAAACTTATGTATTTAAAACTTATAAGTTATCTAAAAAAAAAAGAAACAAGCTGTACACATAAATTTTAATTTCTCAAAGACAAACTTTTTTTAAAATGTTTTAAAATAGCCATTTTAAAGCTCGTTTAATGCCCAAAAACATGATGTTAAGCAAAAGTAATAAAAATACAAAGGGTGTATAAAAAAAAAAGTACTTTGTACACAAATACTTTAATATCTCGAAAACTAACAAATACTAAAATGTTATAACATGGTCATTTTAAAGCTCTTTTATTGCTCTACAACCTGATTTGAAACTTAAATATTTAAAAAATATAGGGTTTTAAAAAAAAAAGAATGAATCTGTACACAAAATCTTCAATTACTCGAAAACAAGCATATTTTAAAATGTTTTAATATGTTCATTTTTAAGCTCTTTATATGCTCTAAAATCTTTTGCTAAACTTTAGTATTTGAAACTTATAGGTTTTATAAAAAAATAAAGAAATAAGCTGTACACATAAACTAAAATTTCTCAAAGACAAACTTATTTTAAAATTTTTTAAAATAGCCATTTTAAAGCTTCTTTAATGCCCAACAACATGATTTTAAGCAAAAGTAATAAAAATATAAAAGGGTTTCTAAAAAAAAAAAAAGTACTTTGTACACAAAAACATTAATAACCTGAAAACTGATAAATTCTAAAATATTATAACATAGACATTTTAAAGCTCTTTTAATGCTCTACAACAAGATTTAAAACTTCAATATTTAAAAATAAAGGGTTTTAAAAAAGAGAAGGAGCTTGTACACAAAAACTTCAATTACTCGATAACAAACATATTTTAAAATGTTTCAATATGTTCATTTTTAAGCTCTTTATATGCTCTGAAATCTTATGCTAAACTTTAGTATTTAAAACTTATAGGTTTTCTAAAAAAGAAAAAGAAATTAGTTGAATACATAAATAAGAATTTCTCAAAGACTAACCTATTTTAAAATTTTTTAAAATAGCTGTTTTTAAGCTTTTTTAATGCTTAATGACATGATGTTAAGCAAAAGTATGTAAAATTCATAGGGTGTTTAAAAAAAAGAAGTTCTTTGTACACAAAAACTACAATAACTCGAAAACTAACATATTCTAAAATGTTATAACATGGTCATTTCAAAGCGCTTTTTAAGCTCTAAAACCTGCTTTAAAACGTAAGTATTTAAAATCTATAGGGTTTTTTGAAAAAAAGGAAAGAATCTGTTCCAAAAAATTAGGTTATTCGAAAACAAAAAATTTAAAATTTTCTAACATGGTCTTTTTTGAGATTTTTTAATGCTTTAAAATCGTATGCTAAACATAAGTATTTAAAACTTATAGGTTTTCTAAAAAAAAAAGAAACCAACTGTACACATAATTTTTAATTTCTCAAAAACCAACCTATTTTAAAATGTTTTAAAATAGCCATTTTAAAGCACTTTCGATGCTCAACAACATAATGTTAAGCAAAAGAATTTAAAATACATAGTATGTCAAAAAAAAAGGAGTACTTTGTACAAAGAAACAATAATAACTCGAAAACTAACAAATTCTAATATGTTATAACATGGACATTTTAAAGCTCTTTTAATGCTCTACAACCAGATTTAAAACTTAAGTATTTAAAAAATATAGGGTTCTTTAAAAAAAAGACGGAATTTGTACACAAAAACTTTAATTACTCGAAAACAAGCATATTTAAAAATGTTTTAATATGTTCATTTTTAAGCTCTTAATATGCTCTAAAATCTTATCCTAAACTGTAGTATTTGTAAATTATTGGTTTTCTAAAAAAAAAAGAAGGTAGCTGAAAACTTAATTTTTAATTTTTATAGACTAACTTATTTTAAAATGTTTTAAATTAGCCATTTTAAAGCTCTTTCAATGCCTAAAAACATGATGTTAAGCAAAAGAATTAAAATACATAGGGTGTCTAAAAAAAAAGAAGAACTTTGTACACAAAAACTATAATAACTCGAAAACTAATAAATTCTTAAATGATATAACATGGTCTTTTTAAAGCGCTTTTAATGCTCTACAACCTGATTTAAAACTTAAGTTATTAAAATATATAGCGTTTTTAAAAAAAAAGAAGGAATCTCTACACAAAAGCTTTAATTACTCGAAAACAAACAAATTTTAAAATATTAAAAAATGGTCATTTTTAAACTCTTTATATGCTCTAAAATCTTATGCTAAACTTTAGTATTTGAAACTTATAGGTTTTCTAAAAAAAAAAGAAAGTATCTGAACACATAAATAATAATTTCTAACAGAATAACTTATTTTAAAATGTTTTAAATTAGCCATTTTAAAGCTCTTTCAATGCCTAAAAACATGATGTTAAGCAAAAGAATTAAAATGTCTAAAAAAAAAGAAGAACTTTGTACTCAAAAACTATAATAACACGAAAACTAACAAATTCTAAAATGTTATAACATTGTCTTTTTAAAGCGCTTTTAATGCATAAAAACATGATGTTAAGCAAAAGAATTTAAAATAATAGGGTGTCTATAAAAAAAGAAGTACTCTTTACACAAAAAGTTGAATATCTTGATAACTAACAAATGCTAAAATTTTAAAACATGGTAATTTTAAAGCTCTTTTAATTCTCTATAATAGATTTGAAACATAAGTATTTAAAATATTTAGTGTTTTAAAAATAAATAAGGAATCAGTAAAAAAAAACTTTAGCAACTTGAAAACAAGCAAATTTTAAAATAACTTAATCTTGTCGTTTTAAAGCTCTTTAAATGCTCTAAAATAGTATGCTAAACTTAAGTATTAAAAACTTATAGGTTTTCTAAAAAAAAAAAAAACAAGCTGTACACATAAACTATAATTTCTAAAAGACAAATTTATTTTAAAATGTTTTAAAATCGCCATTTTAAAGCTTGTTTAATGCATAACAACATTATGTTAAGCAAAAGTAATAAAAATACATAGGGTGTTTAAAAAAAAGAAGTACTTTATAACAAAAACTTTAATATTTCGAAAACTAACAAATACTAAAATGTTATAACATGGTCATTTTAAAGCTATTTTAATGCTCTACGAACTTACTGAAAACTCAAGTATTTAAAATATATAGGGTCTTTAAAAAAAGAACAAGAAATCTGTACACAAAAACTTCAATTCCTCGAAAACTAGCATATTTTTAAATGTTTTTATATGTTCATTTTTAAGCTCTTTATATGCTCTAAAATCTTATGATAAACTTAAGTATTTAAAAAATATAGATTTTCTAAAAAAAAAGAAACAAGCTGTACACATAAACTAAAATTTCTCAAAGACAAATTTATTTCAAAATGTTTTAAAATAGCCATTTTAAAACTCGTTTAATGCCCCACAAAATAATGTTAAGCAAAATTATTTAAAATACATAGGGTGTCTAAAAAAAGAAGTACTTTGCACACAAAAACTTTAATAACTGGAAAACTAACAAATTCTCTAATGTTTTAACATGGTAATTTTAAAGCTATTTTAATGCTCTACAACCAGATCTATAATCTAAGTATTTTAAATATAAAGGGTTTTAAAAAAAAAGAAGAAATCTGTACACAAAAACTTCAATTACTCGAAAACAAGCATATTTTAAAATATTTTTATATGTTCATTTTTAAGCTCTTTATATGCTCTAAAATCTTATGCTAAACTTTAGTATTTGAAACTTATAGGTTTTCTAAAAAAAAAGAAAGTATCTGAACACATAAATAATAATTTCTAACAGAATAACTTTTTTTAAAATGTTTTAAAATAGCCATTTTAAAGCTCGTTTAATGCCCAAAAACATGATGTTAAGCAAAAGTTATTAAGAAACAAAGGGTGTATAAAAAAAGAAGTACTTTGTACACGAAAACTATAATAACTCGAAAACTAACAAACTTTAAAAGGTTATAACATTATCATTTTAAATCTCTTTAAATGCTCTAAATCGTATGCTTAACATAAGTATTTAAAACTTATAGGGTTTTTAAAAAAAAGAAGAAATCTGTACACAGAAACTTCAATTTCTCGAAAATAACAAATTTTAAAATGTTATAACATGGTTATTTTAAAGCTCTTTTAATGCTCTAAAATCGTATGCTGAACATAAGTATTTAAAACTTATAGGTTTTCTAAATAAAAAAAGATACCATCAGTACACATAAATTTTATTTTCTCAAAGACCAACTTATTTTAAAATGTTTTAAAATATCCATTTTAAAGTTCTTTCAATGCCGAAGAACATGATGTTAAGAAAAAGAATTTAAAATACATAGAGTGTCTAAAAAAAAAGTAGTACTTTGTACACAAAAACATTAATATCTCGAAAACTAAGAAATTCACAAATTTTATAACATTGTCATTTAAAAGCTCTTTTAATGCTTTACAACCAGATTTAAAACTTAAATATTTAAAATATATAGGGTGTTTTAAAAAAAAGAAGGAATCTGCACAAATAAACTATGGATACTCGAAAACAAGCATATTTAAAAATGTTTTAATATTTTTATTTTTAGGCTCTTTATATGCTTTTAAATCTTATGATAAACTTAAGTATTTAATACTTATAGGTTTTTTTTAAAAAAAAGAAACAAGCTGTACACATAAATATTAATTTCTCAAAGACAAACTTATTTTAAAATGATTTAAAATAACCTATTTAAAGCTCTTTTATTGCTTAATAACATGATGTTAAGCAAAAGTATTTAAAATACATAGAGTGTATATAAAACAAGAAGTACTTTGTACACAAAAACTATAATAACTCGAAAACGAACAAATTCTAAAATGTTATAACATGGTCATTTTAATGCTCTTTTTATGCTCTCATACCTGATTTATAACTTAAATATTTAAAAAATATATAAATTTAAAAAATATATATCCTTTTTAAAAAAAGGAAGGTATCTGTGCATAAAAATTTAATACTTGAAAACAAGCATATTTAAAATTTTTTAAAATATTCATAGTTAAGCTCTTTATATGCTCTAAAATCGTATGCTAAACTTATGTATTTAAAACTTATAAGTTATCTAAAAAAAAAAGAAACAAGCTGTACACATAAATTTTAATTTCTCAAAGACAAACTTTTTTTAAAATGTTTTAAAATAGCCATTTTAAAGCTCGTTTAATGCCCAAAAACATGATGTTAAGCAAAAGTAATAAAAATACAAAGGGTGTATAAAAAAAAAAAGTACTTTGTACACAAATACTTTAATATCTCGAAAACTAACAAATACTAAAATGTTATAACATGGTCATTTTAAAGCTCTTTTATTGCTCTACAACCTGATTTGAAACTTAAATATTTAAAAAATATAGGGTTTTAAAAAAAAAAGAATGAATCTGTACACAAAATCTTCAATTACTCGAAAACAAGCATATTTTAAAATGTTTTAATATGTTCATTTTTAAGCTCTTTATATGCTCTAAAATCTTTTGCTAAACTTTAGTATTTGAAACTTATAGGTTTTATAAAAAAATAAAGAAATAAGCTGTACACATAAACTAAAATTTCTCAAAGACAAACTTATTTTAAAATTTTTTAAAATAGCCATTTTAAAGCTTCTTTAATGCCCAACAACATGATTTTAAGCAAAAGTAATAAAAATATAAAAGGGTTTCTAAAAAAAAAAAAAGTACTTTGTACACAAAAACATTAATAACCTGAAAACTGATAAATTCTAAAATATTATAACATAGACATTTTAAAGCTCTTTTAATGCTCTACAACAAGATTTAAAACTTCAATATTTAAAAAATAAAGGGTTTTTAAAAAAGAGAAGGAGCTTGTACACAAAAACTTCAATTACTCGATAACAAACATATTTTAAAATGTTTCAATATGTTCATTTTTAAGCTCTTTATATGCTCTGAAATCTTATGCTAAACTTTAGTATTTAAAACTTATAGGTTTTCTAAAAAAGAAAAAGAAATTAGTTGAATACATAAATAAGAATTTCTCAAAGACTAACCTATTTTAAAATTTTTTAAAATAGCTGTTTTTAAGCTTTTTTAATGCTTAATGACATGATGTTAAGCAAAAGTATGTAAAATTCATAGGGTGTTTAAAAAAAAGAAGTTCTTTGTACACAAAAACTACAATAACTCGAAAACTAACATATTCTAAAATGTTATAACATGGTCATTTCAAAGCGCTTTTTAAGCTCTAAAACCTGCTTTAAAACGTAAGTATTTAAAATCTATAGGGTTTTTTGAAAAAAAGGAAAGAATCTGTTCCAAAAAATTAGGTTATTCGAAAACAAAAAATTTTAAAATTTTCTAACATGGTCTTTTTTGAGATTTTTTAATGCTCTAAAATCGTATGCTAAACATAAGTATTTAAAACTTATAGGTTTTCTAAAAAAAAAAGAAACCAACTGTACACATAATTTTTAATTTCTCAAAAACCAACCTATTTTAAAATGTTTTAAAATAGCCATTTTAAAGCACTTTCGATGCTCAACAACATAATGTTAAGCAAAAGAATTTAAAATACATAGTATGTCAAAAAAAAAAGGAGTACTTTGTACAAAGAAACAATAATAACTCGAAAACTAACAAATTCTAATATGTTATAACATGGACATTTTAAAGCTCTTTTAATGCTCTACAACCAGATTTAAAACTTAAGTATTTAAAAAATATAGGGTTCTTTAAAAAAAAGACGGAATTTGTACACAAAAACTTTAATTACTCGAAAACAAGCATATTTAAAAATGTTTTAATATGTTCATTTTTAAGCTCTTAATATGCTCTAAAATCTTATCCTAAACTGTAGTATTTGTAAATTATTGGTTTTCTAAAAAAAAAAGAAGGTAGCTGAAAACTTAATTTTTAATTTTTATAGACTAACTTATTTTAAAATGTTTTAAATTAGCCATTTTAAAGCTCTTTCAATGCCTAAAAACATGATGTTAAGCAAAAGAATTAAAATACATAGGGTGTCTAAAAAAAAAGAAGAACTTTGTACACAAAAACTATAATAACTCGAAAACTAATAAATTCTTAAATGATATAACATGGTCTTTTTAAAGCGCTTTTAATGCTCTACAACCTGATTTAAAACTTAAGTTATTAAAATATATAGCGTTTTTAAAAAAAAAAGAAGGAATCTCTACACAAAAGCTTTAATTACTCGAAAACAAACAAATTTTAAAATATTAAAAAATGGTCATTTTTAAACTCTTTATATGCTCTAAAATCTTATGCTAAACTTTAGTATTTGAAACTTATAGGTTTCTAAAAAAAAAGAAAGTATCTGAACACATAAATAATAATTTCTAACAGAATAACTTATTTTAAAATGTTTTAAATTAGCCATTTTAAAGCTCTTTCAATGCCTAAAAACATGATGTTAAGCAAAAGAATTAAAATACATAGGATGTCTAAAAAAAAAGAAGAACTTTGTACTCAAAAAACTATAATAACACGAAAACTAACAAATTCTAAAATGTTATAACATTGTCTTTTTAAAGCGCTTTTAATGCATAAAAACATGATGTTAAGCAAAAGAATTTAAAATAATAGGGTGTCTATAAAAAAAGAAGTACTCTTTACACAAAAAGTTGAATATCTTGATAACTAACAAATGCTAAAATTTTAAAACATGGTAATTTTAAAGCTCTTTTAATTCTCTATAATAGATTTGAAACATAAGTATTTAAAATATTTAGTGTTTTAAAAAATAAATAAGTAATCAGTAAAAAAAAACTTTAGCAACTTGAAAACAAGCAAATTTTAAAATAACTTAATCTTGTCGTTTTAAAGCTCTTTAAATGCTCTAAAATAGTATGCTAAACTTAAGTATTAAAAACTTATAGGTTTTCTAAAAAAAAAAAAAAACAAGCTGTACACATAAACTATAATTTCTAAAAGACAAATTTATTTTAAAATGTTTTAAAATCGCCATTTTAAAGCTTGTTTAATGCTTAACAACATTATGTTAAGCAAAAGTAATAAAAATACATAGGGTGTTTAAAAAAAAAGAAGTACTTTATAACAAAAACTTTAATATTTCGAAAACTAACAAATACTAAAATGTTATAACATGGTCATTTTAAAGCTATTTTAATGCTCTACGAACTTACTGAAAACTCAAGTATTTAAAATATATAGGGTCTTTAAAAAAAGAAGAAGAAATCTGTACACAAAAACTTCAATTCCTCGAAAACTAGCATATTTTTAAATGTTTTTATATGTTCATTTTTAAGCTCTTTATATGCTCTAAAATCTTATGATAAACTTAAGTATTTAAAAAATATAGATTTTCTAAAAAAAAAGAAACAAGCTGTACACATAAACTAAAATTTCTCAAAGACAAATTTATTTCAAAATGTTTTAAAATAGCCATTTTAAAACTCGTTTAATGCCCCACAAAATAATGTTAAGCAAAATTATTTAAAATACATAGGGTGTCTAAAAAAAAAGAAGTACTTTGCACACAAAAACTTTAATAACTGGAAAACTAACAAATTCTCTAATGTTTTAACATGGTAATTTTAAAGCTATTTTAATGCTCTACAATCAGATCTATAATCTAAGTATTTTAAATATAAAGGGTTTTTAAAAAAAAGAAGAAATCTGTACACAAAAACTTCAATTACTCGAAAACAAGCATATTTTAAATATTTTTTATATGTTCATTTTTAAGCTCTTTATATGCTCTAAAATCTTATGCTAAATTTTAGTATTTGAAACTTATAGGTTTTCTAAAAAAAAAGAAAGTAACTGAACACATAAATAATAATTTCTAACAGAATAACTTATTTTAAAATGTTTTAAATTATCCATTTTAAAGCTCTTTCAATGCCTTAAAACATGATGTTAAGCAAAAGAATTAAAATACATAGTATGTCTAAAAAAAAAGAAGAACTTTGTACACAAAAACTATAATAACACGAAAACTAACAAATTCTAAAATGTTATAACATGGTCTTTTTAAAGCGCTCTTAATGCATAAAAACATGATGTTAAGCAAAAGAATTTAAAATAATAGGGTGTCTATAAAAAAAGAAGTACTCTTTACACAAAAAGTTAAATATCTTGATAACTAACAAATGCTAAAATTTTAAAACATGGTAATTTTAAAGCTCTTTTAATTCTTTATAATAGATTTGAAACTTAAGTAGTTAAAATATTTAGTGTTTTAAAAAATAAATAAGGAATCAGTAAAAAAAAACTTCAACACTTGAAAACAAGCAAATTTAAAATATAACTTGTCGTTTTAAAGCTCTTTAAATGCTCTAAAATATATGCTAAACTTAAGTATTAAAACTTATAGTTTTCTAAAAAAAAAAAAAAACAAGCTGTACACATAAACTATAATTTCTAAAAGACAAATTTATTTTAAAATGTTTAAAATCGCCATTTTAAAGCTTGTTTAATGCTTAACAACATTATGTTAAGCAAAAGTAATAAAAATACATAGGGTGTTTAAAAAAAAAAAAAGAGTAATAAAAAACTTTAATATTTCGAAAACTAACAAATTAAAATAAACTGAAAACTCAAGCTATTAAACGAACTTACTGAAAACTCAAGTATTTAAAATATATAGGGTCTTTAAAAAAAGAGAAGAAATCTGTACACAAAAACTTCAATTCCTCGAAAACTAGCATATTTTTAAATGTTTTTATATGTTCATTTTTAAGCTCTTTATATGCTCTAAAATCTTATGATAAACTTAAGTATTTAAAAAAATATAGATTTTCTAAAAAAAAAGAAACAAGCTGTACACATAAACTAAAATTTCTCAAAGACAAATTTATTTCAAAATGTTTTAAAATAGCCATTTTAAAACTCGTTTAATGCCCCACAAAACAATGTTAAGCAAAATTATTTAAAATACATAGGGTGTCTAAAAAAAAAGAAGTACTTTGCACACAAAAACTTTAATAACTGGAAAACTAACAAATTCTCTAATGTTTTAACATGGTAATTTTAAAGCTATTTTAATGCTCTACAACCAGATCTATAATCTAAGTATTTTAAATATAAAGGGTTTTTAAAAAAAAAGAAGAAATCTGTACACAAAAACTTCAATTACTCGAAAACAAGCATATTTTAAAATATTTTTATATGTTCATTTTTAAGCTCTTTATATGCTCTAAAATCTTATGCTAAATTTTAGTATTTGAAACTTATAGGTTTTCTAAAAAAAAAGAAAGTAACTGAACACATAAATAATAATTTCTAACAGAATAACTTATTTTAAAATGTTTTAAATTATCCATTTTAAAGCTCTTTCAATGCCTTAAAACATGATGTTAAGCAAAAGAATTAAAATACATAGTATGTCTAAAAAAAAAGAAGAACTTTGTACACAAAAACTATAATAACACGAAAACTAACAAATTCTAAAATGTTATAACATGGTCTTTTTAAAGCGCTCTTAATGCATAAAAACATGATGTTAAGCAAAAGAATTTAAAATAATAGGGTGTCTATAAAAAAGAAGTACTCTTTACACAAAAAGTTAAATATCTTGATAACTAACAAATGCTAAAATTTTAAAACATGGTAATTTTAAAGCTCTTTTAAATTCTTTATAATAGATTTGAAACTTAAGTATTTAAAATATTTAGTGTTTTAAAAAATAAATAAGGAATCAGTAAAAAAAAACTTCAACAACTTGAAAACAAGCAATTTTAAAATAAACTTAATCTTGTCGTTTTAAAGCTCTTTAAATGCTCTAAAATCGTATGCTAAACTTAAGTATTAAAAACTTATAGGTTTTCTAAAAAAAAAAAAAAACAAGCTGTACACATAAACTATAATTTCTAAAAGACAAATTTATTTTAAAATGTTTTAAAATCGCCATTTTAAAGCTTGTTTAATGCTTAACAACATTATGTTAAGCAAAAGTAATAAAAATACATAGGGTGTTTTAAAAAAAAAAAGTACTTTATAACAAAACTTTAATATTTCGAAAACTAACAAATACTAAAATGTTTATAACATGGTCATTTTAAAGCTATTTTAATGCTCTACGAACTTACTGAAAACTCAAGTATTTAAAATATATAGGGTCTTTAAAAAAGAAGAAGAAATCTGTACACAAAAACTTCAATTCCTCGAAAACTAGCATATTTTTAAATGTTTTTATATGTTCATTTTTAAGCTCTTTATATGCTCTAAAATCTTATGATAAACTTAAGTATTTAAAAAATATAGATTTTCTAAAAAAAAAGAAACAAGCTGTACACATAAACTAAATTTCTCAAAGACAAATTCAAATTTTTTCAAAATGTTTTAAAATAGCCATTTTAAAACTCGTTTAATGCCCCACAAAATAATGTTAAGCAAAATTATTTAAAATACATAGGGTGTCTAAAAAAAAAGAAGTACTTTGCACACAAAAACTTTAATAACTGGAAAACTAACAAATTCTCTAATGTTTTAACATGGTAATTTTAAAGCTATTTTAATGCTCTACAATCAGATCTATAATCTAAGTATTTTAAATATAAAGGGTTTTTAAAAAAAAGAAGAAATCTGTACACAAAAACTTCAATTACTCGAAAACAAGCATATTTTAAAATATTTTTATATGTTCATTTTTAAGCTCTTTATATGCTCTAAAATCTTATGCTAAATTTTAGTATTTGAAACTTATAGGTTTTCTAAAAAAAAAGAAAGTAACTGAACACATAAATAATAATTTCTAACAGAATAACTTATTTTAAAATGTTTTAAATTATCCATTTTAAAGCTCTTTCAATGCCTTAAAACATGATGTTAAGCAAAAGAATTAAAATACATAGTATGTCTAAAAAAAAGAAGAGAACTTTGTACACAAAAACTATAATAACACGAAAACTAACAAATTCTAAAATGTTATAACATGGTCTTTTTAAAGCGCTCTTAATGCATAAAAAATGATGTTAAGCAAAAGAATTTAAAATAATAGGGTGTCTATAAAAAAAGAAGTACTCTTTACACAAAAAGTTAAATATCTTGATAACTAACAAATGCTAAAATTTTAAAACATGGTAATTTTAAAGCTCTTTTAATTCTTTATAATAGATTTGAAACTTAAGTATTTAAAAATTTTAGTGTTTTAAAAATAATAAGGAATCAGTAAAAAAAAACTTCAACAACTTGAAAACAAGCAAATTTTAAAATAACTTAATCTTGTCGTTTTAAAGCTCTTTAAATGCTCTAAAATAGTATGCTAAACTTAAGTATTAAAAACTTATAGGTTTTCTAAAAAAAAAAAAAACAAGCTGTACACATAAACTATAATTTCTAAAAGACAAATTTATTTTAAAATGTTTTAAAATCGCCATTTTAAAGCTTGTTTAATGCTTAACAACATTATGTTAAGCAAAAGTAATAAAAATACATAGGGTGTTTAAAAAAAAAGAAGTACTTTATAACAAAAACTTTAATATTTCGAAACTAACAAATACTAAAATGTTATAACATGGTCATTTTAAAGCTATTTTAATGCTCTAACGAACTTACTGAAAACTCAAGTATTTAAAATATATAGGGTCTTTAAAAAAAGAAGAAGAAATCTGTACACAAAAACTTCAATTCCTCGAAAACTAGCATATTTTTAAATGTTTTTATATGTTCATTTTTAAGCTCTTTATATGCTCTAAAATCTTATGATAAAACTTAAGTATTTAAAAAATATAGATTTTCTAAAAAAAAGAAACAAGCTGTACACATAAACTAAAATTTCTCAAAGACAAATTTATTTCAAAATGTTTTAAAATAGCCATTTTAAAACTCGTTTAATGCCCCACAAATAATGTTAAGCAAAATTATTTAAAATACATAGGGTGTCTAAAAAAAAAGAAGTACTTTGCCACACAAAAACTTTAATAACTGGAAAAACTAACAAATTCTCTAATGTTTTAACATGGTAATTTTAAAGCTATTTTAATGCTCTACAATCAGATCTATAATCTAAGTATTTTAAATATAAAGGGTTTTTAAAAAAAAAGAAGAAATCTGTACACAAAAACTTCAATTACTCGAAAACAAGCATATTTTAAAATATTTTTATATGTTCATTTTAAGCTCTTTATATGCTCTAAAATCTTATGCTAAATTTTAGTATTTGAAACTTATAGGTTTTTAAAAAAAAAAGAAAGTACCTGAACACATAAATAATAATTTCTAACAGAATAACTTATTTTAAAATGTTTTAAATTATCCATTTTAAGGCTCTTTCAATGCCTTAAAACATGATGTTAAGCAAAAGAATTAAAATACATAGTATGTCTAAAAAAAAGAAGAACTTTGTACACAAAAACTATAATAACACGATAACATTCAAAAGCGCTTTTTAAGCTTTAAAACCTGCTTTAAAAAACGTAAGTATTTAAAATCTATAGGGTTTTTTGAAAAAAGGAAGAATCTGTTCCAAAAATTAGGTTATTCGAAAACAAAAAATTTTTAAAATTTTCTAACATGGTCATTTTTGAGCTCTTTTAATGCTCTAAAATCGTATGCTAAACATAAGTATTTAAAACTTACAGCTTTTAAAAAAAAAAAAGAAACCATCTATACACATAATTTTTAATTTCTCAAAGACCAACTTATATTAAAATGTATTAAAATAGCCATTTGAAAGCTATTTCAATGCCCAACAACATGATGTAAAGCAAAAGAATTTAAAATACATAGGGTGTCTAAAAGAAAGGAACACTTTGTAAACAAAAACATTTATATCTCAAAAACTAACAAATTTTAAATTGTTTCAAGATATACAATTTAAAGCTCTTTTAATGCCCAAAAAAATGATGTTAAGCAAAAGTTTTTGACATACATAGAGTGTCTATAAAAAATAAGTACTCTGAACACAAAAACTTGAATATCTCGAAAACTAACATATTATCAAATTTCAACCTATTGTCCTTTTAAAGCTCTTTTAATGCTCTACAACCAGATTTGAAACTTAGATATTTAAAATATATATGGTTTTTTTAAAAAAAAGGAATTTGCGCACATAAATTTCAATTACTCGAAAACAAGCAAATTTCAAAATGTTTTAATATGTTTATTTTTAAGCTTTTTATATGCTCTAAAATCGTATGCTGAACATAAGTATTTAAAACTTATTGGTTTTCTAAAAAAAAAAAGGAAGCTGAACACATAAATAAGAAATTCTCAAAGAATAACTTATTTTAAAATTTTTTAAAATAGCAATTTTAAAGCTTTTTTAATGTTCAACAACATGATGTTAAGCAAAAGAATTTAAAATACATAGGGTGTCTAAAAAAAAGGAGAATTATGTACAAAAAAACATTACTAACTCGAAAACTGACAAATTCTAAAATGTTATAACATATTCATTTTAAAGCTCTTTTATTGCTCTACAACCAGATTTAAAACTTATAGATTTAAAAAATATAGGGTTTTTTAAAAAAAGAAGGAATCTGTACACAAAAACTTCAATTACTCAAAACAAGCATAATTTAAAATATTATTACAGTGTCATTTTAGAGCTTCATTAATGCACTACAACCAGATTTAAAACTTAAATATTTAAAAAATATAGGGTGTTTTAAAAAAAGAAGGAATCTGCGCACATAAGCTTCAATTACTTGAAAACAAGCATATTTTTAAAAAATGTTTTAATATGTTCATTTTTAAGCTCTTAATATGCTTTAAAATCTTATGCAAAACTTTAGTATTTGAAACTTATAGGTTTTCTAAAAAAAAAGAAGGTACCTGAACACATAAATAAGAATTTCTCGAAGACTAACTTATTTAAAATTTTTTAAAATAGCCGTTTTAAAGCTTTAATAATGCTTAATAACATGATGTTAAGCAAAAGTATTTAAAATACATAGGGTGTCTAAAAAAAAGAAGTACCTTGTACAAAAAAACTATAATAACTCGAAAACTTAGAAATTCTAAATTGTTATAACATGGTAATTTATAGCGCTTTTAATGCTTTAAAACCTGAGTTAAAACCTAAATATTTGAAAAATATAGTGTTTTTTAAAAAAAAGAAGGAATCTGTACACAAAAACTCTAATTACTCGAAAACTAGCATATTTTAAAATGTTTTAATATGTTCATTTTTAAGCTCTTTACATGCTCTTAAATCTTATCCTAAAATTTAGTATTTGAAACTTATAGGTTTTCTAAAAAAAAAAAGTAGCTGAACACATAATTTTTAATTTCTCAAAGACTAACTTATTTTAATATGTTTTAAAATAGACTATTTGAAGCTCTTTCAATGCATAACAACATGATGTTAAGCAAAAGTTATTGATTATATAGGGTATCTAAGAAATAAGGAGAACTCTGTACACAAAAACATTTATATCTCGGAAACTAACAAATTTTAAAATGTTTCGAAATAGACAAGTTAAAGCTCATTTAATGCCAAACAACATTATGTTTAGCAAAAGAATTTAAAATAAATAGGGTGTCTAAAAAAAAATGTGTACTTTTCACACAAAACATTAATAACTCAAAAACAAACAAATTCTAATATGTTATAACATGGTAATTTTAAAGCTCTTTTAATGCTCTAGAACCAGAATTAAAACTTAAATATTTAAAATATATAGGGTGTTTTAAAAAAAAGAAGGTATCTGCGCTCATAAACTTAAGTTACTTGAAAACTAGAATATTTTAAAATGTTTTAATATGTTCATTTTAAAGCTCTTTATATGCTCTAAAATCTTATTCTAAACTTTAGTTTTTGAAACTTATAGGTTTTCTAAAAAAAAAAAAAAGTAGCTGAACACATAAATAAGAATTTCTAACAAAATAACTTATTTTAAAATTTTTTAAAATAGCCATTTTATAGCTCTTTCAACGCCTAAAAATATTATGTTAAGCAAAACAATTTAAAATACATAAGGTGTCTAAAAAAACGAAGAACTTTGTACACAAAAACTATAATAACTCGAAACTAACAAATTCTAAAATGTTGTAACATGGTCTTTTTAAAGCGCTTTTAATGCTCTACAACCTGATTTAAAACTTAAGTATTTAAAATATATAGGGTTTTTAAAAAAAAAGAAGGAATCTGTACACAAAAGCTTTAATTACTCGAAAACAAACAAATTTTAAAATATTATAACATGGTCATTTTTGAGCTCTTTTAATGCTCTAAAATCGTATGCTAAACATAAGTATTTAAAACTTACAGCTTTTAAAAAAAAAAAAAGAAACCATCTATACACATAATTTTTAATTTCTCAAAGACCAACTTATATTAAAATGTATTAAAATAGCCATTTGAAAGCTCTTTCAATGCCCAACAACATGATGTAAAGCAAAAAAATTTAAAATACATAGGGTGTCTAAAAAAAAGGAGCACTTTGTAAACAAAAACATTTATATCTCAAAAACTAACAAATTTTAAATTGTTTCAAGATAGACAATTTAAAGCTCATTTAATGCCCAAAAAATGATGTTAAGCAAAAGTTTTTGACATACATAGAGTGTCTATAAAAAATAAGTACTCTGAACACAAAAACTTGAATATCTCGAAAACTAACATATTATCAAATTTCAACCTATGGTCATTTTAAAGCTCTTTTAGTGCTCTACAACAAGATTTGAAACTTAGATATTTAAAATATATATAGTTTTTTTAAAAAAAAGGAATCTGCGCACATAAATTTCAATTACTCGAAAACAAGCAAATTTCAAAATGTTTTAATATGTTTATTTTTAAGCTTTTTATATGCTCTAAAATCGTATGCTGAACATAAGTATTTAAAACTTATTGGTTTTCAAAAAAAAAAAGGAAGCTGAACACATAAATAAGAAATTCTCAAAGAATAACTTATTTTAAAATTTTTTAAAATAGCAATTTTAAAGCTCTTTTAATGTTCAACAACATGATGTTAAGCAAAAGAATTTAAAATACATAGGGTGTCTAAGAAAAAGGAGAACTATGTACAAAAAAACATTACTAACTCGAAAACTGACAAATTCTAAAATGTTATAACATAGCCATTTTAAAGTTCTTTTAATGCTCTACAACCAGATTTAAAACTTATATATTTAAAAAATATAGGGTTTTTTAAAAAAAGAAGGAATCTGTACAAAAAAACTTCAATTACTCGAAAACAAGAATAATTTAAAATATTATTACAGTGTCATTTTAGAGCTTTATTAATGCACTACAACTAGATTTAAAACTTAAATATTTAAAATATATAGGGTGTTTTAAAAAAAGAAGGAATCTGCGCACATAAGCTTCAATTACTTGAAAACAAGCATATTTTAAAATGTTTTAATATGTTCATTTTTAAGCTCTTAATATGCTCTAAAATCTTATGCAAAACTTTAGTATTTGAAACTTATAGGTTTTCTAAAAAAAAAAGAAGGTACCTGAACACATAAATAGGAATTTCTCAAAGACTAACTTATTTAAAATTTTTTAAAAAAGCTGTTTTAAAGCTTTAATAATGCTTAATATCATGATGTTAAGCAAAAGTATTTAAAATACATAGGGTGTCTAAGAAAAAGAAAAACCTTGTACAAAAAAACTATAATAACTCGAAAACAAGCAAATTTCAAAATGTTTTAATATGTTTATTTTTAAGCTTTTTATATGCTCTAAAATCGTATGCTGAACATAAATATTTAAAACTTATAGGTTTTCTAAAAAATAAGGAAACCATCTGTACACATAATTTTTAATTTCTCAAAGACCAACTTATTTTAAAATGTTTTAAAATAGCCATTTTAAAGCTCTTTTAATTCCCAACAACATGATGTAAAGCAAAAGTAATAAAAATACAAAGGGTGTCTAAAAAAAAAGAAGTACTTTGTACACAAAATCATTAATAACTCGAAAAATAACAAATTTTTATATGTAATAACATGGTCATTTTAAAGCTCTTTTAATGCTCTACAACCAGATTAAAAACTTAAATATTTAAAATATATAGGGTGTTTTAAAAAAAGAAGGAATCTGCGCACATAAGCTTCAATTACTTGAAAACAAGCATATTTTAAAATGTTTTAATATGTTCATTTTTAAGCTCTTAATATGCTCTAAAATCTTATGCAAAACTTTAGTATTTGAAACTTATAGGTTTTCTAAAAAAAAAAGAAGGTACCTGAACACATAAATAAGAATTTCTCAAAGACTAACTTATTTAAAATTTTTTAAAATAGCCGTTTTAAAGCTTTAATAATGCTTAATATCATGATGTTAAGCAAAAGTATTTAAAATACATAGGGTGTCTAAGAAAAAAAAGTACCTTGTACAAAAAAACTATAATAACTCGAAAACTAGCATATTTTAAAATATTTTAATATGTTCATTTTTAAGCTCTTTATATGCTCTTAAATCTTATCCTAAAATTTAGTATTTGAAACTTATAGGTTTTCTAAAAAAAAAAAGTTGCTGAACACATAATTTTTAATTTCTCAAAGACTAACTTATTTTAAAATGTTTTAAAATAGCCATTTTAAAACTCGTTTAATGCCCAACAACATGATGTTAAACAAAATTATTTAAAATTCACAGGGTGTCTAAAAAAAAGAAATACTTTGTACACATAAACTATAATGACTCGAAAACTTTCAAATTCTAAAATGTTATAACATGGTCAGTTTTAAGCGCTTTTAATGCTCTACAACCTGATTTAAAACTTAAGTATTTAAAATATATAGGGTGTTTTAAAAAAAATAATGTTTCTGCGCACATAAACTTAGGTTACTTGAAAACTAGAATATTTTAAAATGTTTTAATATGTTCATTTTAAAGCTCTTTATATGCTCTAAAATCTTATGCTAAACTTTAGTTTTTGAAACTTATAGGTTTACTAAAAAAAAAAAAAGTAGCTGAACACATAAATAAGAATTTCTCAAAGAATAACTCATTTTAAAATTTTTTAAAATAGCCATTTTAAAGCATTTTTATTGCCTAATACCATGATTTTAAGCAAAAGTATTTAAAATTCATAGAGTGTCTATAAAAAATAGGTACTCTGAACACAAAAACTAGAATATCTCAAAAACTAACATATTATCAAATTTCAACCTAAGGTCATTTTAAAGCTCTTTTAATGCTCTACAACCAGATTTGAAACTTAGATATTTAAAATATATATGGTTTTTTTAAAAAAAAGGAATCTGCGCACATAAATTTCAATTACTCGAAAACAAGCAAATTTCAAAATGTTTTAATATGTTTATTTTTAGGCTCTTTATATGCTCTGTAATATTATGCTAAACTTTAGTATTGGAAACTTATAGGTTTTCTAAAAAAAAAGAAAGTAGCTGAACACATAAATAAGAATTTCTCAAAGACCAACTTATTTTAAAATGTTTTAAAATAGCCATTTTACATCTGTTTCAATGCCCAACAACATGATATCAAGCAAAAGAATTTAAAATACATATGGTGTCTAAAAAAAAAAAAGTACTTTGTATACAAAAACATTTATAACTCGAAAACTAACAAATTTTAAATTGTTTCAAAAGAGACAAGTTAAAGCTCATTTAATGCCAAACAATATTAGGTTTAGCAAAAGTTTTTGAAATACATAGGGGGTCTATAAAAAAAAAAGTACTCTGTACACAAAAGCTTGAATATCTCGAAAACTAACAAATTCTTAAATTTAATAACATCGTCATTTTAAAGCTTTTTTAATGCTCTACATCTTGATTTGAAACTTAAGTTTTTAAAATATATAGGGTTTTTAAAAAAAAAGATGGAATCTGTACAAGAAAACTATAATTACTCGAAAATAAACAAATTTTAAAATGATTTAACAATGTCATTTTAAAGCTCTATCAATGCATAACAACATGATGTTAAGCAAAAGTTATTGAAATATATAGGGTGTCTATACAAAACGGAGTACTCTGTACACAAAAACATTTATATCTCGGAAACTAACAAATTTTAAAATGTTTTAAAATAGACAATTTAAAGCTCATTTAATGCCAAACAACATTAGGTTTAGCAAAAGTTTTTAAAATACGTAGAGGGTCTATAAAAAAAAAAGTACTCTGTACACAAAAGCTTGAATATCTCGAAAACTAACAAATCCTCTAATTTTATAACATGGTCATTTTAAAGCTATTTTAATGCTCTACAACCTGATTTAAAACTTATGTATTTAAAATATATTGGGTTTCTAAAAAAAAACAAGAAATCTGAACACGAAAACTTTAATTACTCAAAAATAAACAAATTTTAATATGTTATAACAATGTCATTTTAAAGCTCTATCAATGCATAACAACATGATGTTAAGCAAAAGTTATGGAAATATATAGGGTGTCTATACAAAACGGAGTACTATGTACACAAAAAAATTTATATCTAAAAAACTAAAAAATTTTAAAATGTATCAAAATAGACAAGTTAAAGCTCATTTAATGCCAAACAACATTATGTTTAGCAAAAGTTTTTGAAATACATTGGGTGTCTATAACAAAATAAGAACTCTGTACACAAAAACCAGAATATCTCGAAAACTAACTAATTCTCAAATTATATAACATGGTCATATTAAAGCTATTTTAATGCTCTACAACCAGATTTGAAACCATATTATTTAAAATATACAGGGTGTTTTAAAAAAAAAGAAGGAATCTGTACACATAAACTTCAATTACTCTCAAAATAGCATATTTTAAAATGTTTTAATATGTACATTTTTAGGCTCTTTATATGCTCTGTAATATTAGGCTAAACTTTAGTATTTGAAACTTATAGGTTTTCTAAAAAAAAAGAAGTAGCTGAACACATAAATAAGAATTTCTCAAAGACCAACTATATTTTAAAATGTTTTAAAATAGCCATTTTACATCTGTTTCAATGCCCAACAACATGATATCAAGCAAAAGAATTTAAAATACATATGGTGTCTAAAAAAAAAGAAGTACTTTGTATACAAAAACATTTATAACTCGAAAACTAACAAATTTTAATATGTTCTAACAAGGTCATTTTAAAGCTCTATTAATGCATAACAACATGATGTTAAGCAAAAGTTATTCAAATATATAGGGTGTCTAAAAAAGAAGGAGTACTCTGTACACAAAAACATTTATATCTCGGAAACTAACAAATTTTAAAATGTTTTAAAATAGACAAGTTAGAGCTCATTTAATGCCAAACAACATTATGTTTAGCAAAAGTATTTAAGATACATAGGGTGTCTATAAAAAATAAGTACTCTGTAAGCAAAAAACTTGAGAATATCTCAAAAAACTAACAAATTCTCAAATTAGATAACATGGTCCTTTTAAAAGCTATTTTAATGCTCTACTACAACCAGATTTGAAACTTATTATTTAAAATATACAGGGTGTTTTAAAAAAAAGAAGGAATCTGTACACATAAACTTCTTTACTCGTAAACTAGCATATTTTAAAATGTTTTATTATGTACATTTTTAGGCTCTTTATATGCTCTAAATATTATGCTAAACTTTAGTATTTGAAACTAATGAGGTTTTCTAAAAAAAAAGAAAGTAGCTGAACACATAAATAAGAATTTCTCAAAGACCAACTTATTTTAAAATGTTTTAAAATAGCCATTTTAAAGCTGTTTCAATGCCCAACAACATGATATCAAGGAAAAGAATTTAAAATACATATGGTGTCAAAAAAAAAAGGAGTACTTTGTACACAAAAACATTAATGACTCAATAACTAACAAATTTTAATATTTTATAACAAGGTCTTTTTAAAGCTCTATTAATGCATAACAACATGATGTTAAGCAAAAGTTATTCAAATATACAGGGTGTCTAAAAAAAAAGGAGAACTATTTACACAAAAACATTTATATCTCGGAAACTAACGAATTTTAAATTGTTTCAAAAGAGTCAAGTTAAAGCTCATTTAATGCCAAACAATATTAGGTTTAGCAAAAGTTTTTGAAATACATAGGATGTCTATAAAAAGATAAGAACTCTGTAAACAGAAGCTTGAATATCTCGAAAACTAACAAAATCACAAATTTTTTAACATTGTCATTTTAAAGCTATTTTAATGCTCTACAACCTGATTTAAAACTTAAGTATTTAAAATATTTTTAGGGTCTAAAAAAAAAAGAGTACTTTGTACACAAAAACATTAATAACTCGAAAACTAACCAATTTTATTATGTTATAACAAGGTCATATTAAAGCTCTATTAATGCATAACAACATGATGTTAAGCAAAAGTTATTCAAATATATAAAGTGTCTAAAAAAGAAGGAGTACTCTGTACACAAAAACATTTATATCTCGGAAAAGAAAGAATTTTAAATTGTTTCAAAAGAGATAATGTTAAGCCTATTTAATGCCAAACAACATTAGGTTGAGCAAAATTTTTTTAAAATACGTAGAGGGTCTATAAAAAAAAAAATACTCTGTACACAAAAGCTTGAATATCTTGAAAACTAACAATCCTCAAATTTTATAACAGGTCTTTTAAAGCTATTTTAATGCTCTACAACTAATTTAAAACTTATGTATTTAAAATATATTGGGTTTTTTAAAAAAAAGAAGGAATCTGAACACGAAAACTTTAATTACTCAAAAATAAACAAATTTTAATATGTTATAACAAGGTCATTTTAAAGCTCTATTATTGCATAACAACATGATGTTAAGCAAAAGTATTGATTATATAGGGTGTCTAAGAAATAAGGAGAACTCTGTACACAAAAACATTTATATCTCGGAAACTAACAAATTTTAAAATGTTTCAAAATAGACAACTTAAAGCTCAATTAATGCCAAAAAACATTATGTTTTGCAAAAGTTTTTGAAATACATAGGATGTCTATAAAAAAAAAAGAACTCTGTTCACAAAAACTAGAATATCTCGAAAACTAACAAATTCTCAAATTATATAACATGGTCATTTTAAAGCTATTTTAATGCTCTACAACCAGATTTGAAACATTATTATTTAAAATATACAGGGTGTTTTAAAAAAAAGAATGATTCTGTACACATAAACTTCAATTACTCGTAAGCTAGCATATTTTAAAATGTTTTAATATGTACATTTTTAAGCTCTTTATATGCTCTAAAATATTATGCTAAACTTTAGTATTTGAAACTAATAGGTTTTCTAAAAAAAAAGAAAGTATCTGAACACATAAATAAGAATTTCTCAAAGACCAACTTATTTTAAAATGTTTTAAAATAGCCATTTTAACTGTTTCAATGCCCAACAACATGATATCAAGCAAAAGAATTTAAAATACATATGGTGTCTAAAAAAAAAGGAGTACTTTGTACACAAAAACATTAATGACTCGAAAACTAACAAATTTTAATATGTTATAACAAGGTCATTTTAGAGCACTATTAATGCATAACAACATGATGTTAAGCAAAAGTTATTCAAATATACAGGGTGTCTAAAAAAGAAGGAGAACTATTTACACAAAAACATTTATATCTCGGAAACTAACGAATTTTAAATTGTTTCAAAAGAGACAAGTTAAAGCTCATATAATGCCAAACAATATTAAGTTTAGCAAAAGTTTTTGAAATACGTAGTGGGTCTATAAAAAAAAAAAACTCTGTACACAAAAGCTTGAATATCTCGAAAACTAACAAATTCTCAAATTTTATAACATGGTCATTTTAAAGCTATTTTAATGCTTTACAACCTGATTTAAAACTTAAGTATTTAAAATATTTTTAGGGTCTAAAAAAAAAGGAGTACTTTGTACACAAAAACATTAGTAACTCGAAAACTAACAAATTTTATTATGTTATAACAAGGTCATTTTAAAGCTCTATTAATGCATAACAACATGATGTTAAGCAAAAGTTATTCAAATATATAAAGTGTCTAAAAAAGAAGGAGTACTCTGTACACAAAAACATTTATATCTCGGAAAAGAAAGAATTTTAAATTGTTTCAAAAGAGACAATTTAAAGCCTATTTAATGCCAAACAACATTAGGTTTAGCAAAAGTTTTTGAAATACGTAGAGGGTCTATAAAAAAAAAAATACTCTGTACACAAAAGCTTGAATATCTTGAAAACTAACAAATCCTCAAATTTTATAACATGGTCATTTTAAAGCTATTTTAATGCTCTACAACCTAATTTAAAACTTATGTATTTAAAATATATTGGGTTTTTAAAAAAAAAGAAGGTATCTGAACACGAAAACTTTAATTACTCAAAAATAAACAAATTTTAATATGTTATAACAATGTCATTTTAAAGCCTTATCAATGCATAACAACATGATGTTAAGCAAAAGTTATGGAAATTTATAGGGTGTCTATACAAAACGGAGAACTCTGTACACAAAAACATTTATATCTCGGAAACTAACAAATTTTAAAATGTTTCAAAATAGACAACTTAAAGCTCAAATTATGCCAAAAAACATTATGTTTTGCAAAAGTTTTTGAAATACATAGGGTGTCTATAAAAAAAAAGAACTCCGTACACAAAAACTAAAATATCTCTAAAACTAACATATTCTCGAATTTTATAACATGGTCATTTTAAAGCTATTTAAATGCTCAACAACTAGATTTGAAACTTAAATATTGAAAATATACAGGGTGTTTTAAAAAAAGAAGGAATCTGTACACATAAACTTCAATTACTCGTAAACTAGCATATTTTAAAATGTTTTAATATGTAAATTTTTAGGCTCATTATATGCTCTAAAATATTATGCTAAACTTTAGTATTTGAAACTTATAGGTTTTCTAAAAAAAAAACGAAGGTAGCTGAACACATAAATAAGAATTTCTCAAAGAATAACTTATTTTAAAATTTAAAAAAAAGCCATTTTAAAGCATTTTTATTGCCTAATAACATGATGTTAAACAAAATTATTTAAAATTCACAGGGTGTCTAAAAAAAAGAAATACTTTGTACACAAAAACTATAATAACTCGAAAACAAACAAATTTTAAAATGTTAAAACATGGTCATTTTTAAGCGCTTTTAATGCTCTACAACCAGATTTGAAACTTAAATATTTAAAATATATAGGGTGTTTAAAATAAAGAAAGAATCTGCGCACATAAACTTCAATTACTCGAAAACTAGCATATTTTAAAATTTTTTTATATCTTCATTTTTAAGCTCTTTATATTCTCTAATATCTTATGCAAAACTTAAGTATTTAAAACTTATATGTTTTCTAAAAAAAAAAAAAAAATAAGCTGTACACATAAACTAAAATTTCTCAAAGACAAATTTATTTTAAAATTTTTTAAAATAGCCATTTTAAAGCTCGTTTAATTACCAACAACATGTTGTTAGGCAAGAGTAATTAAAATACAAAGGGTGTCTAAAAAAAAAGAAGTTCTTTGTACAGAAATACTTTAATATCTCGAAAACTAACAAATTCTAAAATGTTATAACATGTTCATTTTAAAGCTATTTTAATGCTATAAAACCAGATTTAAAACTTAAATATTTAAAAAATATAGGGTTTTTAAAAAAAAAGAATGAATCTGTACACAAAAACTTCAATTACTCGAAAACAAGCATAATTTAAAATATTATTACAGTGTCATTTTAGAGCTTTATTAATGCTCAACAACCAGATTTAAAACTTAAATATTTAAAATATATAGG
>QUOH01000002.1:11258117-11367801 GCA_010416925.1 Polistes metricus | reverse complement strand
TAAGGAAAGTAAGGAAAATAAGGAAAATAATGAGGGAAAATAAGGAAACAATAATGCACGCTAATGGAAAACGTTTGTAGGGTTCATTGGCTGCGAAGAAAAATGATTCAAAAGGATATGAATTGCCTGCGAATGAATCTTTATGTACTCTGTCAACTTCTAATTTCTTTGTGAACCATCGGCTAAGCCTGTGATTACCGGTACAAATTTCAATAATTTAAATGTCACAGCAATAACTAATATTATTGCTAATTATTTATACTTTTTGTTGGTCTTTATGTTTGAAGTTATATGAAGTTATTTACATTTATTTTATTTGGCATTTATTTTACATTTATTTCTTCAAGGACCTATTGTCTGCGAATGGAATTTCATGTACCTCGTCGACTTCGAATTTACTAGTGACTTCTGAACCATCGGCTCAGCCTATGATTACCGGTACAAATTTATACAATTTAAAATTAACAGCAATAACGAATAGTACTGCTAATTATTATTTTTTAACTTATACTTTTTTGGTACGTTTGGGAATTTGGTCTTTATTTTTTACATTTACTTCTGCAAGATTTGTCTACTGCAAAAGATGACTATCACAACTATATACTGTGCAAGCTGAGTGCATATGAAAAAATTCTTCTATGCTGTTTCATCATCGTATAACATCAAAAAAACATTACATCAACAACATGAAGCAAAGTTCACGATCTCGAGCACGAAATAATCAATATTTAGCTGACGCTTCGATTATACATGTATTGTCAAATCAAGACATTTGTACCGGGATGAAGAACGCAATTCGTTAAACCAAGACACAATCATGGACCAGGAATAACCTCAATTAGATGTACACTCTATTTATTTATTCTAACGCTTCAGACCAGTTAGTAATTATCATTCCACTGGCGAGCAAATTAATATGGATTTAAATCCTTCTTTACCATATAGCAATTTCATCACAATTTAAACGAGCTCATAAGAATTAAAATAAACTCCTTGGACAATTCATTTGGACATCCATGCTCAGTATGTGACAGGTTTAAAAGGATTTAAAAGAGCCATCTAATGAACATAAGGATATTCTAAACACAATTATACCTAATGTACCTAGGAAATACTAATAAGGGGACCTTACACTGGGACCCCCACCGATCTTAACGAGCTTTGGTATATTAGTAGTATACTTTTAGGGTGTTATCGTTGTAAAGGGTTTTTTCAAAATGCGCAGTCGTTATTGCGAAAAAAGGTTTAAAGTTTGAATTTTTTTGTATATATGTTTATATATGTATCAAGTGAGCGTTAGCGTCCAGTAGTAGCGTTTCGCTTCTCGCGCGGTTAGTCATTGTTCGATCCTTCGTGGGGGAATTTTTTTTTTATTAATTTTCTTCTTTTGTTTTCTAATGTTTTATTCATATTTATTAATTTTTATATATATACAGGAAAGAGAAAATTATTTATTACAAAAAAAATTACAAAAAAAACGGCTCAAAGAAATGACAATTGCCTCGGAGAAGGACGGATATACAGATGACGACACAGGCAAGAATGGACAAGAATCGGAAGAAAGGACATTAATGCGTCTGGCTACATGGAACATAAAGTCATTCAATAATAAAGATCAAGAAACCCTGAAAGAACTGAAAGATAATAACATCGATATTTGCGCCTTACAAGAGACCAAAAAGAAAGGCAAAGGACAAATACAGTATGAAGACTACTTAGTGATCTATAGTGGTGTAGAAAAACAAATCAGGGCAAAAGAAGGGGTAGCCATCGCAGTATCCAAAAATACAAAAACAACATACAAGAATGCAAATACATATCTTCACGAATATTGGTGGTAATAATGAAAGCGGAAGGACAGAATTTAAATATAGTGTCAATTATGCACCCGAAGATAATAAACAAAGAAGAAGAAGAGAAGCCTTCTACGACCAACTACAAAATTTAGTCGGATCATTACCAAGTAACCAACAAATGATAATCCTTGGAGATTTTAACGCCCGCATCGGAAACGAAATAATACCTGGAATAAAACAAAGGTTCAACGAAAACGTGTTAAATGACAATGGAGAACTAATGACACAGCTATGCACATTAACGAGCTAAGGATTAATAATACATTTTACAATCATAAGGAACAATATAAATTTACATACAGCAACACCAGAGGCTTCAGGTCTACAATTGATTACATTGTTACCAACAGATACGTCCAACCAAACCAAATATTAGATATCAGGACGTTAAATTCCGCGGATGAAGGAAGCGATCATAGCCTACTATTAGCAAAGATAAGAATGAAGTTTTAACCCAAAGAAATCTTGCACGAGTAACTCAAGAATTGAAAATAAACATCGAGTCACTATGGAACTTATCAACCAAACAACTATACGAGAACAGGTTGAAAGAAAAAATCGAAAAAAGCCCAATAAAAGAAGAAGATAACATAACATAGCCTGGAAGAAACTAAGAACCAACATTTTAGAAGCTGCATATGAAGCCCTGGGAACACGAACTGTAAAAAACCGGGCTAGAATGATCAAAACTCCTTGGTTCCGCCCAGAGATTAAGGAAATATGCAAAAAAAAGAAAATAGCATACCTTAACTATAGGACATTAAGAACACCTGAGTCATACGAAACGTATAGACGAATCCGGAATCAAACAGCGACATTAGTAAGGCAAACAAAGCAAAATATTGGGAGATTTTTCGAAAAGAATGGAGAGTGACTTCTATGGACTTCAAAAAACAAATCTGGCGATTTATTAGAAATCAAAGAAAGGAGGTCAATGAAATGATAGAAACAAACCAGATCACAAAGAAAATTGGATTAACTATCTAACAGAGCTCTATAAATCAGAAGAAGAACCTCAAACGGAACTAAATACGCCAGAAATAATAACCAGAAGCGACATACAAATTGAGTCCAGTGATGTAGAAACAGCTATTCGAAGACTAAAGAATAGGAAGAGCTCAGGGCAAGATGGCATCCAAAACGAGTTAATAAAATATGGGGCCAACGTCTCACACAACAACTAACATTCCTAATCCAAAAAATACTATGCCAACACAAAAATACCTGACGAATGGCGAACTAGTACAACTATAGTTATGTTTAAAAAAGGAGACAAAAAGTTGCCTACAAACTACAGGGGAATCAATCTTTTAAACACTTCATTAAAACTAACGACAAAGATTATAACGAATAAAATTAACAGCTTAACGAATCTAGAAGACGAACAGCAGGGATTCAGATCAGGCAGATCGTGCACAGACGCGGTTTTCATCATAAGACAGATAACAGAAAAATCAATTGAATACAACAGACCAGCATATATGTGTTTCATTGATTTGGAAAAGGCATTCGACCGAGTGCATTAAAGGATGTTATACACCTCCTCTATAACCGGCAAATTCCGAACAATCTTATCAAGACCATAGAGGACATCTATAGAAACAATAAGATCCAAGCAAAGATAAATGGCGCCTTGACTGAACCGATTGATGCAGGTCGTGGTATCCGACAAGGGGATTCCCTAAGTCCCCTGCTTTTTAACATCATTATGGACGAAATAATAAGAAACGTAAGACTGCTAAAAGGATATAAAATGGGCAGTGAAGAAATAACCATCCTATGCTATGCTGATGACGCTGTATTAGTGGCCGAAAATGAGGATGATCTACAACGTCTATTACACGATTTAACTGCATAGCCAAATCATTCAACATGAAAATATCGGCCAGAAAACTAAATGCATGACAACATCAAAGACGCCGTTAAGATGCAAACTGGAAATTGAAGGGAAGGTTATTCAGCAGGAAATGAGATTTAAGTACCTAGGAATAGAAATCTCAGGATATGGTGATGTTGAAGCAGAGGTAAGAGAACAGACAATGAAGGCATCCAGAATAGCGGGTTGTTTGAATGACACAATATGGCGAAACAAAAACATTGACATAGAGACCAAAGCAAGAATCTACAAGGCAATGGTAAGACCTATTATTTCACATACCGCAGAAACTCGACCAGAAACGGCGAAAACGAAACAGTTACTAGAGACAACCGAAATGAGAGTTCTTCGCAGAATAGCTGGAAAAACACTACTGGATCGAGAGAGAAGTGAAGATATAAGAAGAACATGCAAAGTGGAAAACATCAACGAATGGATACTAAAAAGAAAAAAAGAATGGAACGAACATATTAACAGAATGGACAACGGAAGAATTGTCAGAATTGCACGGGATAAGTCACCTGTAGGCCGCAGAAGCACGGGACGCCCACGAAAACGATGGTGCGACAATTTAACAGTGCAATAGGCAGAAAAACGTCGTTACGAAACAGGCAATTTGCCTAAACTAAAGAAAGAAGAAGAAGAAGAAAAAAAATTAGAAATAATAAATTTTTTAAAACCTTGCGCAAATAATAAAGGATAATTGATTACTTGAATTACAGTTAACATTTTATTTTTTAACAGGTATATAAAAATAAATAAATCTTCAATATACTAACAACCAACAATCGTATATATTCTATTCATTAACAAATTTCATATATAATTTATTTATATCCACGAGTTTTTTAACATTTATTTTAAATCTATTATTATTTAATACACGCAGGTTCCATAGTGATAGTTATTGTAAAAGCATTCAAAACAATAAATTTTTTCACATCTCGCGCAATTAATGAAAGATTACTTGTTATATAAACAACGACTTTTTAAAAGATCTGTTGGAAAACAAACCTGATGAACGTTTAAAAATATTTCTCTTTCATTTGGTTTTAATAAAGCATGAACTTAATATTATATCTATAATACATAAAATTGTGTATAATACAATGAATTGTCTAAGAAGTTTATTTTAAATTCCTTATGAGCTCGTTTAAATTGATGATAATTGCTATATGGTAAAGAAGGATTTAAATCCATATTAATTTGCTCGCCAGTGGAATGATTAATTACTAACTGGTCTGAAGCGTTAGAATAAATAGAGTGTACATCTAATTGAGGTTATTCCTGGTCCATGATTGTGTCTTGGTTTAACGAATTGCGTTCTTCATCCGGTACAATGTCTTGATTTGACAATACATGTATAATCGAAGCGTCAGCTAAATATTGATTATTTCGTGCTCGAGATCGTGAACTTTGCTTCATGTTTGTTGATGTAATGTTTTTTGATGTTATACGATGATGAAACAGCATAGAAGAATTTTTCATATGCACATCAGCTTGCACAGTAATATAGTTGTGATAGTCATCTTTTGCAGTAGACAAATCTTGCAGAAGTAAATGTAAAAAATAAAGACCAAATTCCCAAACGTACCAAAAAAAGTATAAGTTAAAAAATAATAATTAGCAGTACTATTCGTTATTGCTGTTAATTTTAAATTGTATAAATTTGTACCAGTAATTATAGTGTGAGCCTATGGTTCAGAAGTCACTAGTAAATTCGAAGTCGATAGGGTACATGAAGTTCCATTCGCAGTGTTTGGGAATAAGCATTCCCAACGAACGGCGCCACGTGACTATTGTAACGCGATGAAGACACGCCTCTTTCCCCAGCGACTATTGAAGACTCGCCGTAACGCCGGCTTTTCCGGCAGCCATTACAATCGAAGTTCTCTTATGCGTACAACGTGCTCACCGGAAAGAAATCTCAGTTTTGCTCAATGTAGATCTCATACTAGTTCTTTGACCACTCAAGTGATTAATACAATCTCTCAAAGTCTCACTTACGGTGACACGTGACAACCACCTGTTTTGTAACTGAAATATTTAAAATTAGACCACAGCAATTGTAAAGTGCTCGGCGTTCATCTCATTTTTTATTTTTTATTTTATTTCCTAAACAAGGTGAATCACTAATGAAAATACCAATCTTTGCCGAAGCAATAAAAAAATGTGATGTAGTTTTAAGACCGCGAGGTTACGATATTGTGCATATTATATGCGATAAAAATCCAACAATATACGTTAATATTATAAACTGCTTTCTGGGAATAGCAGCAATACAAGTAATAATATATCTGATGTTTCCCCTTCAGCGCAGTGTTTATTTTTTTTAAATGAATAATTTCGAATAATTGTTACATAGATCGGTCTGGTGGATACTCTATATGCTGTTGGCGTGAAACCGAATTACATGATCGGGCATTCTGTTGGTGAGCTGGGTTGCTCTTATGCAGATGGTTGCTTTACTGCTGAGGAAATGATTTTAAGCGCTCTTTCTCGTAGTTTGACTTCAGTAGAAAGTGATTTGATACATGGAACGATGGCCGCAGTAGGTCTGGGTTACAAACAGTTGCGACATTTTTGTCCTGAAGACATTGATGTTACTTGTCATAATGGACCCGACAGTTCTACCATAAGTGGACCTACCGAATCCATAAAAGCTTTTGTAAAAGAATTACAGGTAATGCTTAGAAGAGATTTTTTCATAAACATTTAAAATAATAAAATTTTGAAACTGTAATTATATTTTCTTTAGAGTAATGGAATATTTGCTAAAACCGTGCCGACTGGTAATATTGCTTTTCATAGTCGGTACATTTCTCCAGCTGGTCCAAAGTTGTTAGAATACATAAAAAAAAGTAATCTCTCAACCAAAAACTCGCAGTAAACGTTGGATATGCACGTCTATTCCAAAAAATGAGTGGCATTTAATGAAAGCTCACTTTTCCTCACCGGAATATCATACGAATAATCTGCTTTCTCCTGTCTTTTACGAAGAAGTATTAACAATGTTACCACAAAACGCTATAACGATTGAAATTTCTCCCCATGGACTTCTACAGGCTTCTTCCTTAGAAAATATTTCTTAATAGAATTTTTTTAAATTAAATAACCTAATACTTTTAATTTATTGGGCAATTCTAAAAAAATCTTTGGACAGTGGTTGCATTAATTTATCATTAACAAAACGAGGCCATAAGGACAATGCAACTTTTATTTTATCCACAATAGGAAAGCTTTATAATCTTGGATTTCCAATTACGCCAGGAAAGCTCTATCAGAGAGTTCCTTATCCTGTTTCTAGAGAGACCCCATCTATTTCTCCTCTTGTTCGAATGGAACAAAGTTCTGATTGGTAAGTACAAAATAGACTTTTTTAAATGGATGGTATAAACTATTATTGTGTATGTTTGACAGGCACGTGGAAGGTGGTAAATTGCGGGAGACTCAACAAACTGAAGAAATGGTAGATTTGGAATCGGATAAATACAAGTTTTTACGAAATTTTAAAATTAACGGCAACGTTATCATTTCTTCAGCTGTCTATTTAAAGTTGGTTGTGAATATTTACTCGAATTTTATACCGAATAAGACTAATAATTCTTTTATACTCGAGAACATTATTATTCACAATAAATTACTAGAAGTACCTAGAAATGGCAAAATTCATTTAACTATTATGACATTTAAAGGTATAAATAGCAATCCTATAAATATAATATTTTAAAATAATATTTGAAACAATGTAAATTTTCAGGTTCAGGAAAATTTGAAGTAAAAACCAAAGATGAAATTATGATAGCTTCTGGAACTATTCGCTTAGCAGAAACAGAGAAGAAATATATTCCAGAAATCATTTTACTAAAAGAAGAAACGGAAATTTTAGACGAAGAAAATATTTACTCTAGTCTACTTTTACATGGTTACCAGTATGAAGAATCTTACAATATTATTAGCGGACTTTCTACATCGTGTTCCAATGGAACGCTTAAATGGAGCAGAGACTGGGGGTTATTACTAGAAGGATTAGTTCAAGTCCATATTATCAGCAGTAGAATAAAATATGTTGGTACCGAGTAGGATACAAAAACTTGTCATCGACATGGAACAATTGACAGAAAAAATGAAAGAAAACAATGGTAAGCATTTGAAACCTAATATTAACTTACTCGTGGTTATTAAGTTACAATATAGACCAAAAGTCCTAAAACTCTTCAAATTCTTTACCACATAAATAAAATTGAAATAAATGTGTAGAATCTTAAGAGCATTTTTTAAAAATAAATAAATTTTAATTTTCTTTATTTATTAATAAAGAATAAAAAGTTAAAATTAATATTATTTATTAAATTATGCTTTGATAATATATTATTTACGACTGTTTCCTTAACAATAATAATCGGCAGCTAATTTTTAACGTTATGTACTAACATTTACAATTAGGAATATTACAATAGACAATTTGTTAAAAAAAAACGACTAGTATGCAAAAAGGCAATACGTATATATTTTTCCAAACGACATAAAAATAGTTTTTACATCAAATATGCTCGTACACCAGACTTGTTATATTATTAAAAAACATTTTTCTGATCACTTATTTAAATATCGTGTTTATAAATGTTTCAAAAAAAATAAAGTAATGTATCATAGTATAACAAATTATATGATCTATACAGTAAAACCTCTTTTTGTGCGGTCCTTTTTTATACGATTTTATTTTTGTGCGATTTGTTTTGTGCGATTTTATTTTTGTGCGATTTGTTTTGTGAGATTTATTTTTATGCGGTATCTAAATCTCAGCAGCGTTGCTACCAGTTTATGTTTTCTTTCAATGTACATATACATGTGTGGACGAACTCTGATTACATGGTCTCCCTTGACGACGATGTATCCGGACTTCGCGACGCTGTTCATCTGATTTAAACAATCTCCTAACAATTATTTAATTTGATTGAAAGCATTTTCAATCTATATTCGCAATAATTGATATATTTTCTAAGTGCGACTTTTTTATGCGGTCCCTGTCCGCCGCATAAAAAAAAATTAGGTAGTATATCGTACAAAGTTGTTTATAATATGTAAGTATTTATAAATTACCGAATATTTTTTTGTATGATTTCTTTTATGCGGTCCCTATCCACCGCACAAAAAGAGGTTTTACTGTACTGATTTTTTTTCGTAACCTTACCGATGAAGTTTGAAAAACGGGCAAACGTCATTGCTTGCCCCGGAATCGCAATCAGTGGAATCCAATTTAAAGAAATAATATTTAAAAACAGGAATTTGAAAATTGTCACGGATGAACTTCGATTTATCCAGAATATCAATAAAACAAAGATGGATATCGACGACGTATTAAACGCAGTACTAGGATTAATTTCACAAAATATTAGCATGAACAGTGAAGAAAAGATATTGTTAACGAATGAGTCAAAACAGAATACTGAGAATATTTTAGATTTTCTCGAGAATACCATAAAAAGGACGAGGAAAAACTTCAACATAAAATTGATTGCTAGAGAGTTGCTTTATAAGACAATTCATGAGAATTTTATTTTAACGATCATAAATAACGCGCATTATACCGATGTAAGAAGACTTATTAGTACTCTCGATAAAGAATCATTTTTATTGACAATCATTGAAACAAAAGAGGAAGATAATGCGATTTCTGTATTGACAAGTGTGGGATTAAACGTCGTCGTGAAAATAAAAATTGCTCTCTGTCGTACAGCTCTTCTTTTACATAAAGAAAGAAATTTAGGAAAAACTGTTGTCGTTAATAACCACGAAAACTGTTTAGATCGGTTAAAAATCTGCCTACAAGACTCAAAATATGACAATGTTATATTTGTGGTTAACACTATAAAATATATATAAAATAGTTTCTTTGTCTCACGTTCGCCAGGCGTCCCACGATGACCTTAGCGTTTTTTTATATTTCATACATAAACTATTTTCTTAAATAATTTTAGATAAGTATGCGGTTCTACACTTTTTATTCCATATAAACTGTAACACATCCAAGAAAAAGACTCCACTATAGCATCGGATTTATACATATAAATTTCATTTTCAACTCCGCCTGCATGATCGATGGAACATCGAAATCAGCGATCATGTTGCCGGTCCTAAGCCCGGGAAAAGGAGGAAGGTTGTTGAGTCAGGCTAGCTCCCTACCCAACGTAAAAAAGGAAATTTGCTAAAAAAGACGAAATTATGCCTCGGAAAAGGATGGATTTATCGATGACGACCCAGGCAAGAAAAAGGAATAAAGAATGGAAGAAAAAATATATACTGCGCGTGGCTACATGGAATATAAAATCATTGAACAACAAAGACCAGGAGACCCTGCAGGAACTAAAAGACAACAATATTGATATTTGCGCCTTACAAGAAACAAAAAAGAAAGGCAAAGGGCAAAAACAATATGACGACTACCTGGTGATATATAGTGGAGTCGGAAAACAAACCAGGGCAAAAGAAGGGGTAGCCATCGCAGTGTCCAAGAAATATCAAAATAACATACAAGAATGTAGCTACGTATCTTCACGAATCTTGGTTGTAAAAATGAAAGCGGTAGACCAAAAATTAAATATAGTGTCAATATATGCACCTGAAGATAATAAACCAAAAGAAGAAAGAGAAGCCTTCTACGACCAACTACAAAATTTAGTCGGATCATTACCAAGTAACCAACAAATGATAATCCTTGGAGATTTCAACGCTCGCATCGGAAATGAAATAATACCTGGAATAAAATAAAGGTTCAACGAAAACGTGTTAAATGACAATGGAGAACTAATGACACAACTATGCACATTTAACGAGCTAAGGATTAATAACACATTTTACAATCATAAGGAACAGTATAAATTTACATACAGCAACACCAGAGGCTTCAGGTCTACAATTGATTACATTGTTACTAACAGATATGTCCAACCAAACCAAATACTAGATGTTAGGACATTAAACTCCGCGAATGCAGGAAGCGATCATAGCCTGCTATTAGCAAAAATAAGAATGAAGTTTAAACCCCAAGGGAATCTTGCACGAGCAACTCAAGAATCGAAAATAAACATCGAGTCACTATGGAACTTACCAACCAAACAACTATACGAGAACAGGTTGAAAGAAAAAATCGAAATAAACCCAATAAAAGAAGAAGATAACATAAACATAGCCTGGAAGAAACTAAGAACCAACATTTTAGAAGATGCATATGAAGCCCTGGGAACACGAACTGTAAAAAACCGGGCTAGAATGATCAAGACCCCATTGTTCCGCCCAGAGATTAAGGAAATATGCAAAAAAAAGAAAATGGCATACCTTAACTATAGGACATTACGAACACCTGAATCATACGAAATGTATAGACGAATCCGGAATCAAGCAGCGACATTAGTAAGGCAAACAAAACAACATCATTGGGAGATTTTTTCGAAGAGAATGGAGAGTGACTTCTATGGACTACAAAAACAAATCTGGCGATTTATTAGAAATCAAAGAAAGGAGGTCAACGAAATGATCGAAACAAATCAGATCACAAGAGAAACCTGGATTAGTTACTTAACAGAACTCTATAAATCAGAAGAACCTCAAGTGGAACTAAATACGCCAGAAATAGTAACTAAAAACGACATACAAATTGAGTCCAGTGATGTAGAAAAAGCTATTCGAAAACTAAAGAATAGGAAGAGCTCAGGGCAAGACGGCATCCCAAACGAATTACTAAAATATGGTGGCCAACGTCTCACACAACAGTTAACATTCCTAATCCAAAAAATACTATGCCAACACAAAATACCTGATGAATGGCGAACCAGCACAACTATAGTTATGTTTAAAAAAGGAGACAAAAAACTACCTACAAATTACAGGGGAATAAATCTTTTAAATACTTCATTGAAACTAACAACAAAAGTCATAACGAATAAAATTAACAGCTTAACGAATCTAGAAGACGAACAACAGGGATTCAGATCAGGTAGATCATGCACAGACGCGGTTTTCATCATAAGACAGATAACAGAAAAATCAATTGAATACAACAGACCAGCATATATGTGTTTCATTGATCTGGAAAAAGCATTTGACCGGGTGCAATTAAAGGATGTTATTCACCTCCTTTATAACCGACAAATTCCGAATAATCTAATTAAGACCATAGAGAACATCTATAGAAACAACAAGATCCAAGCAAGTATAAATGGTGCCTTGACTGAACCGATTGATGCAGGTCGTGGTATCCGACAAGGGGATTCCCTAAGTCCCCTGCTTTTTAACATCATCATGGACGAAATAATAAGAAAAGTAAGACTGCTAAAAGGATATAAAATGGGCAGCGAAGAAATAACCATCCTATGCTATGCTGATGACGCTGTATTAGTGGCCGAAAATGAGGATGATCTACAACGTTTACTACACCGATTTAACTGTATAGTCAAATCATTCAACATGAAAATATCGGCCCAGAAAACAAAATGCATGACAACATCAAAGACACCGTTAAGATGCAAACTGGAAATTGAAGGGAAGGTTATTCAGCAGGAAATGAGATTTAAATACCTAGGAATAGAAATCTCAGGATATGGTGATGTCGAAGCAGAGGTAAGAGAACAGACAACGAAGGCATCCAGAATAGCAGGTTGTTTGAATGACACAATATGGCGAAATAAAAACATTGACATAGAGACCAAAGCAAGAATTTACAAGGCAATGGTAAGACCTATTATGTCATATACCGCAGAAACTCGACCAGACACGGCGAAAACGAAACAGTTACTAGAGACAACCGAAATGAGAGTGCTTCGCAGAATAGTTGGAAAAACACTGCTGGATCGAGAGAGAAGTGAAGATATAAGAAGAACATGCAAAGTGGAAAATATCAACGTATGGATACTAAAAAGAAAAAAAGAATGGAACGAGCACATCAGTAGAATGGACAATAGAAGAATTGTCAGAATTGCACGGGATAAGTCACCGGCAGGCCGCAGAAGCACGGGACGCCCACGAAAACGATGGTGCGACAATTTAACAGTGCAATAGGCAGAAAAACGTCGTTAAGGAACAGGCAATTTGCCTAAACTAAAGAAAGAAGAAGAAGAAGAAGAAGAAGAAATTTCATTTTCAATGGTTCACGATATAAAGATTTCATTCAACTAATGTTTCCTCCGTAAAGAGTCTATGTGAATTATTATGCGAATATAAAATGCAGCTGCAGTTACAAGGAAAAATCAATACCAAAATCTGTTAAAAAACGTAAACATTATATAATTCTCCTAAAAAATAATTATTTATAGCATTATTAAATTTATTCTTTCTTCATAGGTTTTAAATTATTTTACTGGAAAAGAGAGTATATAACTTTCCACAACGATAAGAAAAAGCTGACAACACTGCAATCATGAAAGATTTTGGAAGACACCGTCTTCTTTTTACCACACTGCAAAGAAACCATGTGCATTTATTTTCTATTGAAAAAATTGAAGATTCGAGAACGCTTCTATGGAGAACCAAAGGGCCTTGGAGACCAAAATAGACATTCTAGAGAAAAGATTCAAGAGCCTGATGGTTAAATACGACAGCTTAAACAATGAGCTCAAATCCGCTCAAGCAAATAATGAAAATAATAACAATTCTCACAGCTATTACAACAACAATAGACACAGTCGCAGCCGTCCGGTACACCAAGGACAACGTTTCCCCAGCCGATCACGTTCCAAAGAAGGCATCTGCTACTATCACCACAAGTTCGGAATCGATGCACAACGTTGCTTACAACCATGCAACTTCATACGACCGGATAACAAGTAGGGAAACTAGGAGGGGTGCTGTCCGCGGTACAGGCGGACCAGGCCAGCACCACGTTTCCTCGGAAAACAGAAATCCGTCTCCACGTCTACGACAGACGTACTAAATTGAAATACTTGGTCGATACAGCGTCAATAGTTACCATTACCATTTTTTACCCTTTTTTACCGTTTTTCTCAAAACCTCGGGATCAAATTTAAATAAAATTAGCACCATTCGATTCAGCGTCGTCAACTTACCCTTAGGTCAAATTTTGAAGCTGCCAGCTTAAAAGGTCAGTTTTTGGCCCGCGTTGACTGGCCTATTATAAGGAAATCGTCTGCAGCTGTTGTCGGAACATCTGTAGGCACACTTCTGAACGTAATCGTTCTTCGTTATCTACGTTTCAAGTTTCTTTCCATTCACTCGGGACAGGAAATACTGCTTTACTGTTCACTTCCGAATTTCTCTTATCCTCACAATAGTAAAGATAAAGTCTTTGTAAGTTTTCTTTAAAAATAAAATAATAAAATTCGAGAAAAAACGCAAGGATCATTCTGAAAGTTGGACTAAAATTAATAGGCCAGTCAACGCGGGCCTAACTTCCAGATTCTTAGGCAAACGCGTGCATCTTTGTTCTAAGGGTAAGTTGACGACGCTGAATCGAATGGTGCTAATTTTATTTAAATTTGATCCCGAGGTTTTGAGAAAAAGGTTAAAAAAGGGTAAAAAATGGCCTTATCTTAGAATCTAGGCATTTAATCGAAAAAAGTTTCAAACAAAAGTTGTAGAGAATTAAAAAATACTAAAAAAATGTTCTATAAGTTAACTTCGTATTTTCAAAAATAAACGAATAAAATTGGATTGAAGATGGGAAAAAAATTGTAAGAGTGGGAGAAAGCAAGCTTATCCCTCCGTCACGTTTTACACGCGAGCGAGCTAGTGTGCGTGCGAGCGTCCGTGTGCACTAATCCACAAACGAAGGATCTTCGGCAATCTTCGGGACTCTCGCTCTTGAATGAAAGTGCGAGTGAGAGAACAAACCAATATTTCTCTCTTTTTATTTATCATGCGATAACGAGTATTATTGTCCTTGGCAATCGATTGTTGAGCGTTCTGATATTTCTCTTTTTATATTTTTTCTTTCGGTAGCAAGAATTTTACGTCTTGGCCATCGAGCGTCGAGCGTTTTGTATACGAGTGCGAGTGAGAAAGAAAACCGATATTTCTCTCTTTCTATTTTTTCATTCGGAAGACAGAATTTTACGTCTTGGCCATCGAGCGTCGAGCGTTTTGTATATCTATATATATCGGCGTATAAGCGCGTCATTTTTAAATCGAATCTTGATGCTTATGGCACGCCGTTTCTTTATTTATTGTCAAAAATAATGAACCTTGAGTAAAAAAAAAATAATTCATTTTAACAGAAACTATTATTATTTAGTTGAGAGTAAAAATAATGAATTAATTTTGTGTCTCGCCATAAAATTAATTAGAATAATTAATTGATATAAATTCTTTGCTTCACAAAAATTTATTTGTATATCAAATTGAATACGTATTCTCTTTAAGACGAAATTTAAAATTTAAATATTTTTCCTATTAAATTATGTATTTTATAAAATTTTAAATTACTGACTTTTTGTCTCGTAAAAATTTATTAGTTTATCAAATTAAATACATATTTGAAAAAGAAGAATTTTATATCCACACATAAAATTAATTCAAGATATATATGAAAAGATATTCTAAAAACGAGGAATTTATTTTTTGTCTATACATAATTTTAATTCATTTTTATTATGTTATAAGAAAACAGTAATGCATTCTGATTCATCTTCGAAGTCTTGAGAATTGTACGAAAAAAATTGAACAATTACCAAGTGGTGCGTAGCGTAAGTAGTAACGTCTTCGCTTCTCGCGCTGGTTTATTAACGTTCGATTCTTCGTGGGGGAATTATTTTTTTTATAAGTTTTTCTATCCTTTTAAAAGTTTTTCTATCCAATTGAGCTATATAGGGCCCACCGTCCAATCTCCTCAAAAACGCCTATTTAAGTGCTTGGCCTGGAGGTGCTCGCATCCCACATTAAGAATTCTATTCTTGTACAATTTGTATAACCAAGCCTCGTACCAGGTAATGGAAAATATTATTGAAATCGAATTACTAGAAAATATTGAAGACTTGTATAATCGAATTTCTTTTTCATAGAGACGCCATGAGAATCATTTTGCAAATAGAATGCAGTGGCAGTGTCAAGGATCTTTTAAATGGCAAACATAATTACCTTGTGTTGGCAAGGAAGCAATATTATAATAGTTTCTTAAGAAATATTTATTCAAAGTATTAAAGATCTTACTCTTTTTGCATAGGTGTTCAATCAAAGTACTGTAAAAGAGAGCGTAATATTTTTCTCTACGATAAGAAGAATCCAGTAACACTGTAATAATGAAAGATTTAGGAGAACACTGGTGAGAGTATTCTGTTCTTACATTGGAAGGAAAGCATGTATAATAATATTCTGTCAAAAGAATTGGAGAAGAAATGCATCCTGATTATTACAAAGAAAAGACAAGTAAGAATCAAGTTATATTAAGAATTCTATTCTTGTATAATTTGTATTACCAAGCCTCGTACCAGGTAATGGAAGATATTATTGAAATCGAATTACTAGAAAATATTGAAGACTTGTATAATCGAATTTCTTTTTCATAGAGACGCCATGAGAATCATTTTGCAAATAGAATGCAGTGGCAGTGTCAAGGATCTTTTAAATGGCAAACATAATTACCTTGTATTGGCAATGAAGCAATATTATAATTGTTTCTTAAGAAATATTTATTCAAAGTGTTAAAGATCTTATTCTTTTTGCATAGGTGTTCAATCAATCAAAGTACTGGAAAAAAGAGCGTATGATTTTTCACTATGATAAGAAGAATCCAATAATACTGTAATCATGAAAGATTTAGGAGGACACTGGTGAAATTGTTCTGTTCTCACATTAGAAGGAAACAATGTATAATAATATTCTGTCAAAAGAATTGAAGAAGAAATGTATCCTGATTATTACAAATATAAAGACAAGTAAGAATCAAGTTATATTAAGAATTCTATTCTTGTACAATTTGTATTACCAAGCCTCGTACCAGGTAATGAAAGATATTACTGTAAATCAACTTCCTAGAAAATATTAAAGACTTGTATCATCGAATTTCGTTTTCGTAGATACGCTATGTGAATCAATTTGAAAATATAATGCAGCAGCAGTGTAAAGGATCTTTTAAATAACAAACAAAATTACCATCTATTAGGATTAAACCAATATTATAATAATTCCTTAAGAAATATTTACTCAAAGTATTAAAGATCTTTTTCTTTCTGCATAGGTGTTCAATCAATGTACTGGAAAAGAGAGCGTATTATTTTTCACTACGATAAGAAGAATCCAATATTACTGTAATCATGAAAGATTTAGGAAGACACCGGTAAAATAGTTCCGTTCTCACACTGGAAGGAAACCATGTACAATAATATTCTATCGAAAGAATTGTAGAAAGAAGGCATCCTGATTATTACGAATTTAACCCTTTCCCTTACGATCGAATTTCTAACTGTGCGGGCTTAAAGCGACACCAGTCGGTCGCGCGCAGGGAAATAAACACAAGCTTGGCTCAGCGTTCGAAACTATACTAATCTCAAACTTCCCATCATTTGTATATACACGTGCGCGGTTCAATTAACTTTGCAAGATGTTTGATAAATAATTACGGTTAGTTGGTTATTAAACAAAAAAAGACTTATTGTTGCAAATTGAATAATCCATTATTAATAACTGAAGAAACTGAACTTTGCGTCTCTGGAATTTTTCTGTGACCTATTATATTCATGTGGGATTGGAAAAAATGTAAGCAAGAAACATGAAGATATGAATATTCGAAAACGATCGTTGCTAAATATATACGTAGTACGAATAAGTAAAGTTATTTTTCGGTTGGGTAGAGATATAAGAAATATCGTCCTTTATTACACAGTAACAGAGTATAAGGGTGAAGAGGGAAAAGAATCAAGGTAGAGAGTAAGAATATCAGAGTAAGAAAGTGTAAAACTAGAGTTACGAAAAATATTCCTACATTCATATTTGGAACGGCCGCCGAAACAATATTCTAAAATGTTTTGTTTTTTTCGCCCGGTAGACTTACGACGCCTCTGAGGCGTCTTACTCATTTTTTGTCCCAAAACCTTGCAAAAACTCTGAGGCGTCTTAATCGTTTTTGATCCCAAAACCTTGCGACGCCTCTGAGGCGTTTTATTCGTTTTTGGTCCGATAACCTTGTTACGCCCCTGAGACGTCTTTGTAAGCTAAAGGGTTAAAAGACAAATAGGAATCATATTATATTAAGAATTCTATTCTTGTATAAATTGTATTACCAAACCTCGTACCAGGTAATGAAAGATATTACTGTAATTCAACTTCCTAGAAAATATTAAAAACTTGTATCATCGAATTTCTTTTTTGTAGAGATGCCATGTGAATCATTTTGCAAATAGAATGCATCTGCAGTGTAAAGGATCTTCTAAATAGCAATCCTAATTATCTTGTATAAGGAATAAACAAATATTAAAAAATTTCTTAAAAAATATTTAAAGATCTTATTCTTTTTCATAGGTGATCATTCAACTTACTAGAAAAGAGAGTGTATGATTTTTCACTAGGATAAGAAGAATCTAACAATACTTTAATCATGAAAGATAAAGAAAGATACCGGTAAAATTGTTCCGTTCTCACACTAGAAGGAAACCATGTACAATAATAAAAGTATTTAAATACATAGGATGTCTAAAAAAAAGAAGTACTTTGTACACAAAAACTTTAATAACTGGAAAACTAACAAATTCTAAAATGTTATACTATAGTCATTCTAAAGCTCTTTTAATGCTCTACAATCTGATTTACAACTTAAGTATTTAAAATATATAGGGTTTTTAAAATAAAAGAAGATATCAGTACACAAAAACTTTCATAACTCGAAAACCAACAGATTTTAAAATAATTTAAAGCAGTCATTTTAAAGTAGTCATTTTAAAGCAGTAATTTTAAAGCTCTTTAAATGTCCTAAAATTTTATGCTAAACATAATTATTTAATATACATAGGGTTTAAAAAAAAAGAAGGAAGCTGTACACATAAACTTTAATTTCTCAAAGACGAACTAATTTTTAAATGATTTAAAATAGCCATTTTAAAGCTCTTTTAATGTCCAACAACATAATGTTAAGCAAAAGTATTTAAAATACATAGAGTGTCTAAAAAAAAGAAGTAATTTGTACAAAAAAACTTTAATAACTTTAAAAAAAACAAATTCTAAAATGTTTTACGATAGTCATTTTAAAGTTCTTTTAATGCTCTACAACCTGATTTAAAATTTAAGTATTTAAAATATATAGAGTATTTAAAAAAAAAGAAGGAAACTGTACACAAAAACTTAAATTACTCGAAAAAAAGCAACTTTTAAAGTGTCTTAAAATAGCTATTTGTAAGCTCTTTAAATGCCATATAACCTGATTCTTAACATAACTGTTTAATAGACATATGTTGTCTAAAAAAAAAGAAGGAATATATACACAAAAACTTTTATTACTCGAAAACTAACAAATTTTAAAATCTTATAACATGATCATTTTAAAGCTCGTGTTATGCTCTAAAACACTATTTAAAACTTAAGTTTTTAAAATATATAGGGTTTTTAAAATAGAAGAAGAAATCTGTACACAAAAACTTTCATAACTCGAAAACTAACAAATTTTAAAAATTCAAAGCTGTCATTTTATAGTTGTCATTTTAAAGCAGTAGTTTTAAAGCTCTTTAAATGCCCTAAAATTTTATGCTAATCATAATTCTTTAATATACATAGGGTGTTTAGAAAAAAAGAAATACTTAGTACACAAATACTTTAATAACTCGAAAAGTAAGAAATTCTAAAATGTTATAACATTGTCATTTTAAAGCTTTTTTATTGCTCTACACCCTGATTTAAAACTTAAAGATTTATAATATATAGGCTTTTAAAAAATAAAGAAGGAATCTGTAAACAAAAGCTTCAATTACTCGAAAATAAGAAAATTTTAGATTGTTTTAATATTGTCATTTTAAAGCTCTTTAAAAGCTCTTCAATCTTATGCTAAACTTGAGAATTTAAAACTTAAAAGTTTTCTAAAAAAAGAAAGAAGCTGTACACATAAACTTTAATTTCTCAAAGAGTAACTTATTTTAAAATGTTTTTAAATAGCAATTTTAATGCTCTTTTAATGCCAAACAACGTGATGTTAAGCTGAAGTATTTAACATACATAGGATGTCATAAAAAAAAGAAGTAATTTGTACAAAAAAACTTTAATAACTTTAAAAAAACAAATTCTAAAATGTTTTACGATAGTCATTTTAAAGTTCTTTTAATGCTCTACAACCTGATTTAAAATTTAAGTATTTAAAATATATAGAGTATTTAAAAAAAAAGAAGGAAACTGTACACAAAAACTTAAATTACTCGAAAAAAAGCAACTTTTAAAGTGTCTTAAAATAGCTATTTGTAAGCTCTTTAAATGCCATATAACCTGATTCTTAACATAACTGTTTAATAGACATATGTTGTCTAAAAAAAAAGAAGGAATATATACACAAAAACTTTTATTACTCGAAAACTAACAAATTTTAAAATCTTATAACATGATCATTTTAAAGCTCGTGTTATGCTCTAAAACACTATTTAAAACTTAAGTTTTTAAAATATATAGGATTTTTAAAATAGAAGAAGAAATCTGTACACAAAAACTTTCATAACTCGAAAACTAACAAATTTTAAAAATTCAAAGCTGTCATTTTATAGTTGTCATTTTAAAGCAGTAGTTTTAAAGCTCTTTAAATGCCCTAAAATTTTATGCTAATCATAATTCTTTAATATACATAGGGTGTTTAAAAAAAGAAATACTTAGTACACAAATACTTTAATAACTCGAAAAGTAAGAAATTCTAAAATGTTATAACATTGTCATTTTAAAGCTTTTTTATTGCTCTACACCCTGATTTAAAACTTAAAGATTTATAATATATAGGCTTTTAAAAATAAAGAAGGAATCTGTAAACAAAAGCTTCAATTACTCGAAAATAAGAAAATTTTAGATTGTTTTAATATTGTCATTTTAAAGCTCTTTAAAAGCTCTTCAATCTTATGCTAAACTTGAGAATTTAAAACTTAAAAGTTTTCTAAAAAAAAGAAAGAAGCTGTACACATAAACTTTAATTTCTCAAAGAGTAACTTATTTTAAAATGTTTTTAAATAGCAATTTTAATGCTCTTTTAATGCCAAACAACGTGATGTTAAGCTGAAGTATTTAACATACATAGGATGTCATAAAAAAAAGAAGTAATTTGTACAAAAAAACTTGAATAACTTTAAAAATAACAAATTCTAAAATGTTTTACCATAGTCATTTTAAAGCTCTTTTAATGCTCTACAACCTGATATAAAACTTAAGTATTTAAAATATATAGGGTTTTTAAAAAAAAAGAAGGAATTTGTACACAAAAACTTCAATTACTCGAAAACAAGCAAATTTTTAAATAATTTTACGCTATCATTTTAAAGTTGTCATTTTAAAGCACTAATTTTAAAGTTGTTTTAATTACCTAAAACTTGATGCTAAACATAATAATTCAATATAAATGAGGTGTTTAAAAAAAAAGAAGAAAGCTGTACACATTAATTTAAATTTTTCAAAGACTTACTAATTTTAAAATTTTTTTAAAATTGCCATTTTAAAGCTCTTTAAATGCCTAACAACATGGTTCTAAACATATGTATTTAATATACATAGGTTGTCTAAAAAAAAAGAATTAATCTGAATACTTTAGCATTAATTACTTAAAGGCAAACAAATTTTAAAATGATATTAATAAGCTATTTTTAAGTCTTTTAAATTACCAACAACCTTATGCTAAACATAGGTATTTAATATATAGGTTTTCTAAAAAAAAAGAAGTACTTTGTACACAAAAACTTTAATATCTCGAAAACTAACAAATTCTAAAATCTTATAACATGGTCATTTTAAAGCTCTTTTAATGCTCTAAAACCTTATTTAAAACTTAAGTATTTAATATATATAGGGTTTTTAAAAAAAAGAAGGAATCTACACAAAAACCTAAATTACTCGAAAAAATGCAAATTTTAAAATGTTTTAAAATAGCTATTTGTATGCTCTTCAAAAGCCTAACAACCTGATGCTAAACATAATTTTTTAATATACAAAGGTTGTCTAAAAAAAAGGAAGGAAGCTATAAACAAAAACTTTAATTACTCGAAAACTAACAAATTTTAAAATTTTATAACATGACAATTTTAAAGCTCTTTAAATGCTCCTAACTATAATTTGAAACTTTAGTATTTAAAATACATAGGTTGTTTAAAAAAAAAGAAATACTTTGTACACAAATACTTTAATAACTCGAAAATTAACAAATTATAAAGTAATTCAAAGCTTATATTTTAAAGTAGTCATATTAAAGCAGTAATTTTAAAGCTCTTTTAAAGCTCTAAAACTTGATGCTAAACATAATTATTTAATATATTTAGGGTGCTTAAAAAAAAGAAATACTTTGTAAACAAATACTTTAATAACTCGAAAACTAACAAATTCTAAAATGTTATAACATGGTCATTTTAAAGCTTTTTTATTGCTCTACACCTTGATTTAAAACTTAAGCATTTAAAGTATAGAGGGTTTTAAAAAATGAAGAAGGAATCTGTAAACAAAAGCTTCAATTACTCGAAAACAAGAAAATTTTAGAATGTTTTAATATTGTCATTTTAAAGCTCTTTAAAAGCTCTACAATCTTTTGCTAAACTTGAGTATTTAAAACTTAAAAGTTTTCTAAAAAAAAAATAAAGAAGCTGTACACATAGGCTTTAATTTCTCAAAGACTAACTTATTTCAAAATGTTTTAAAATAGCCATTTTAAAGATCTTTTATAGCCCAACAACATAATGTTAAGCTAAAGTATTTAAAATACATAGGGTGTCTAAAGAAAAAAAATTACTTTGTACAAAAAAACTTTAATATCTCGAAAACTAACAACAATTCTAAAATGTTATAACATGATCATTTTAAAGCTCTTTTAATGCTCTAAAACCTTATTTAAAACTTAAGTATTTAAAATAGATAGGGTTTTTAAAAAAAAACAAGGAATCTGTACACAAAAACTTCAATTACTAGAAAACAAGCAAATTTTAAAATAATTTTATGCTATCATTTTAAAGTTGTCATTTTAAAGCACTAATTTTAAAGCTGTTTTAATTACCTAAAACTTGATGCTAAACATAATAATTTAATATACATGGTGTTTCTAGCATTTATATACGTAACCAGAAAATGGTCGAATCCCTCCCAATGAGTTCTACTAAACAATTTAACGCTGGAATTAGTGAGATAGGACAGGATAGATAAATGAGCAAAACACTTTTACGCGGCACAAAGCTACTTGCCTCGGCATAAAAACTCTCACGGAATTGAGAGAAAAGCCGGGGCAAGAGGACAATTTATTCAATAAACTGGTGAAGCATACAATTACAAACAAAACGCTGAAAAGAAAATATATTATTAGAATAAACGACGCGAGGTACCTTTTGGTCGCACGCTAGAGAGCTCTCTTACCGTTCGCTTCCGACGCAAGACGACAACCGAACGCACGCTGTTTCTTATCGCACCTAACGATGGCCTGTCTGGCCAGAACATTATCCCGCGTTGGTAGCCTGGCGACCGGTTGCAAATAATTCGCCACAAGCCCACGTGGGGAGCCGGGCGGCAGGTTGTAGACAATTCGCTACACCTGGCCAGCTAGAAGCCCACGTGGGGAGCCTGGAGACAGGTTGTAGATATCTGTACAACTGACCGACTAGAAGCCCACGTGGAGAGCCTGTTGGGAACAAAACACCAGACAACTCCACACACTCCTCACTCACTCACACACGCTCTAGTCACGTTGCCTAGAACAAAAAGCCAAGATAATGAGAAGCTCAAGATGAGAAAAAACACTGTAGTTAGCTCAACCAGAGTGAACATCAGAATGAGACTCGTGCGTGCACACGGCCCCACGCATCCTATCCCCCCCGCACAACTCAAGACGCTCTCCCATGCCTCTTGCATGGTAAGGCGCGTCCGCACGCATCTCGACTGCCCTTACGCGCCCTCGCAACTTAACGCATACGCCGCCTATCCTATTCCGCGCGCAATATAAATTATTCCAACAACGTAAATATCGCCGAACATCCCGTCCGCCTTCGTCGTACTGACGAACCAAACCGAGCTACGGTTGACTGGTTGTCTCAACCGTCCCTATCGTCGAACCTGAGGGGGCACAGACGCGCAATGTGTCGCTGGCGCAAAGAGGTGCTGGTCTTGACGGTGACCACTCGCACCAACCCGTAAGGGCCAGGGTGCAACTCGGTGACCCTGCCCAAAGGCCATTTTGAGGGAGGGTACCGATCATCCCTTATCAGTACCAGCTGCCCGACTCGGAAGTTCTCAGATTGATTCCTCCATTTCTTTCGACCCTGTAAATGTGACAAGTACTCGTTTGACCACCGCTTCCAAAAATTATTGCGGACGCGCTGAAGAAGTTGAAACCTATTTAACCGGTTCTCCGGCAAAGTAGATAACTCGGCGTCCTGAATCAAAGCCGACACTTCCTCATTGAGGAAGTGAGAGGGAGTGAGCACTTGCAGGCAAGATTAAACATCTCTTTCACTTCTTCTTTATTAAATGTATCTGCCGAAAGAATATGATGACCGGTCAGATTGCAACTAACATGACTCGAAGGTTTCGATTGTAGATGTAAATTTGTACTATTATCGCTCTTTTGACATATTGAACTACTAAAGGAAAAAGGTGAAATATTTTGTTGAACTCCGAGTAACATTGGATGGTCGACGTCAACATCGATCGTTTTTACATTGACAACAGACTGATGTTTTATATTTCTTTCATTTCTCTGATATCCTGACCAAAACCTGGATTAACCAGAATTTGTTTTTCGACGTTAGCTACTTCACCTCTCAGAATAACTCTGTGAACAGATCCACAAACTTTCATACCAGCGAAAGGTGTCCATTGAGCTTTGCTAAATAATAATGCTTCCGGTATCACCCATTCATCGTCGAGATCAACTTAAATGTAAATATTTGGTTGATCTGGTATATTGAATATCTTTTCTGGATTCTTGTAAGACTTCTCGACCAGTTCTTCTATCGTTAGTCTTCCTTCGTGTACTGCATTAAATAACAATGCTAAAATTGTTTCTATATATATATTCGGTTCATAACGTTCTCCGATGTCTTCCGATTCCTAATCGCCATTGTTCTATCGTAACACATGTCTTCGTTCAAGCCTCTTTCTTCAATTTCCCTATGAATTCCTTCCATCCAGCTTTTCCTAGGTCTTCCTCTTTTCCGCCGTCTTTTTGGTGCCCACATTAGTACTTGTTTGGGTAATCTTTCGTCTTCCATACGTTGTACATGGCCAAACCATCTTAATTGTTTTGTTTTTATATCGTCAATTATAGTATGCTTTACATCCATTATCTCCAATATTCTTGTATTTCTGATTTTATCTCTTCTTGATACACCAGCGGCTCTTCTCCAGAAGTCCATTTCAGTTGTTCTGAGCATATTTTCGGATTTTTCTTTAAGTGGCCAATCTTCGCTGCTATATGTTATAATACTCTTAACAATGCTGTTCTAGATGTTATGTTTATTCTCTTTGGAAATACGTTGGTCCCATAGGATTGTGTTCAATAATGCGATATCTTTTCATCTTGTGTAATTTTAAGCCCCAAGTATTTATATTCCTGACAGTGATTGATAGTTATTCCGTTTTCCAATGTAAGATCCTGCTGTATGCCTCCAACGCACATATATTCCGTTTTTTTAGTATTCACTTCTAAACCCCAGTTCCGGTACTCTTCTATGATTTTGCGGGTCATATATTCAATATCGTGATAATCCTGGGCCATGAGAATCTGATCATCCGCGAAACATAGAGTGTATAGCGTGTTATCATTTAGCGGTATACCCATATTTTTACATTTCCTTTTCCAGGGTTTCAAAAATTGTTCCAAATATATTTTAAATAACGTCGGCGATAGACAGCAGCCCTGCTTCAAACCCTTATTCACTTCAAATCCCGACGAGATTTCCTTGCCTAGCTTAACTTTTGCTATATATTGTGGTGGTATATATTTTTTACAGCTTTAATGAGGTTCAGACTGATGTTAGTTTTTTCGAGGGCTTCTCAAAGTTTAATTTGTGGCACAGTGTCGTATGCTTTCTTTAAATCTATATACACTAAATGAAGTTCTTGATTGTACGCTATTTGTTTGTCTATTAACTGTGTTACACAATGAAGGTGGTCAGTGGTGGATCTACCAGCGCGGAAGCCGGCTTGCTCTTCGGCCTCTAAATCTTTATATTCTTCTTCAATTTTATTTTTAATAATTTTTCCGTAAACTCTGCTGATGGTACTTGTGACAGATATTCTCCGGTAGTTATCACATATACTTTTACTGCCTTTCTTGTGTATTGTAGAAATTACAGATAATTGCCATTCTTTTGGTGTGACTTCGCCATTCAGACATCTATTAAATAGATCTCTCAGGTGTTCGTACAGGGTGTTGCTACCATATTTGAGCAGCTCAGGTCCTATGTCGCCAGGTCCAGCCGCTTTCCTATTTTTTAGGGATCTGCATGCATTTCGTACTTCTTTTAGCCTAAACCGAGTCGGTGAGCCAAAATTGTTTCTAATCCTAGAAAACCTGGTAGCGCATTTTCTTTTAATTTTTCTTCAACGATATTAGGTGCATAATGCGTCGGGAAACAATAGATCACATCTAAATTTCCTATAACGCTTGTTGGTCCTTTATAGATACCAAATGAGGTCGTACTTGACCCTTTCTTTCACCTATTTGTCTTAGATCATCTTGACAAAGAGAAAGATGGTGTGGACATATTTCACAAGTTACAGCTAGACTCTTTTCTTTGGTAATACGTATGATTTGAATTTCTTAATAAACATGAACATGACAACATGACAAATATGAACAGGTCTGTCGTACGAATTAGCCAAAAGATGAATGGTTGCTGTAGTTTGTCCCTCGGCATGAGCACATATAGGATATTTCTTACGTGAGTTTTGGAAATGCTTTGTCCAAACGTTCAGATTCAGCAGACGTAGCGTCGTGAATGTATCATTCAGATACATCTTGAGGCCTGTGGCAAGGGGTGCGAGTTCTGGTATGTTACTTTATTTGTTCGATGATGTATCAACGAAAAGAGCCTAATCGCATCTTGCAAAAGCTACGGCACGCTCTTTTGCCAAGGCAAAGGTCTGATGATCAACGAAATCAGGACTGGTGTTGGACATAGCAAATATCATGGTGATACCACTTGTCAAAGCGGCAGCTGTGCATGATGCAAAATCTTCTCTGTGATTTGCATCAGTATCACGAGTGTGTACGTGAACTTCTTTGAAACCCGGTAGTTTAATCATTTTTCGTGAAGACATGAAATAAGTGTGCGTCTTCATACGCGGTGCACGTCTACCTAATATTCTTATTGCCTCGACAAGAAGTTTGGCACATTTAACATTCGTGACAAGTGGAACAGAATAATCTACCGCTAATCTTGGTACGATAACCATGTGTCATGAAGTTCGACATGAATCCTGAATCAACTTTTACAATTTTTATAATTTTCTGTTCATAGCATTCGTTTACAAAATTATATTGTATTACTATATACTTTGAATTTCTTGTCATATTATCAAATTTGGCTATAGCAATTGTTCCAGAATTATCTTCATAAATATTAATTGGTTTTTCAATTTTTACCTTAAATTCTTTGAATAAATTTTTTATAATCTTAATTTCACTCACACATTCTGATAAAGCTACATATTCAGCAGCTGTCATCGATTTAGTAACGCTTCCTTGTTTTCTAGATTTTCAGTAAACAACATTTCCAAAAATTCTTATAATATATCCTGTCGTGGATTTTCTATCGTTTTTATCTCCAGCCCAGTCAGCATCAACAAAAAAATCCATTTTATCAGCATTTAAATCCTTTTTATATGTAAGTTTAAGTTCCTTTATCAAATACAAATACTTAAAATTTTCAATGCATATTTATAATGTGTCTCATGATAAAATTTTTGAGAACGACTTAAGTAATTTACGCTAAAGCTAATATCTAATCTTGTTCCCGTACTAATGTTTAATAACGTTTCGATTAAATTTCTATTCTTTAAATCATTTGATGCTAGCTGCGCAGGTTCTAAGCTCAGATATTGTTCCATTGGCGTAGTATATGGGTTTCGCTTTTACAATTTTATATTTCCTAACCAATTATACTCAATGTATTCACTTTGGTCCAATGTCATTTTGGCAAAAATAAGATAATAATAATTTCAAAGTCTGTATTCTAGCTACTGGTGAATATATATCTTCTAATACCTCACTTTTTTGAAAATCTCTTCCTACAATTCTTGCATTCTAACAATTATCATATTTATTAGTGTATATCCATTTTAAATCTAATATTTTTTTTCTTTTTCTTTTTCTTATATCTTTCAACCAATTTCCACGTTTTGCTTTCATCAAACTATTTATTTCTTTATTCATAGCTTCTCTCTCTCTCTCTCTCTCTCTCTCTCTCTCTTTCCATAAATGACTCACATTACAATTTATTGTTTTATTATAAGTAAAAAGGCTGCTAGTGCTTACGATATTATCATAAATATAATTTTAATTCGAAAGATTTACACTATATCTATAAGGTTTCTTTTTTTCTCGCGTGGACCTTCTTGGAATTTCTCTTCCATCATCATTAGATCTTTCATTTAACTCTACTTTTTCATTACTTTCGTTCGATACAGAATTTTCATCATTTTCAACATTTTCATCGTTGTCATCATCGCTATTTTCGTCACCACGGAAACCAATTAAGGTTTTATCATTTTCAATTACATCAACATGGTCTACTTCTAACTATTTTATTATTTATTAAAATTCTGTATCCAACATGATCATATCCTATTCAATTTCCTACGTCGGCTTTTCTATCCCATTTCGAATTTCTTTTTATTTCGAGTATTCTTACAATGACTTTAGTACCATATAATTGCAAGTTACTAATATTCGGTATTTTATTAAAGAAAATTTCAAAAGGTGTCTTATTTTCAATAGTGTTTGCGATTGTTCTATTTTTCAAATAGGCTGCTGCTTTTACTACTTTCGGCCAATATTTACGATTTACATTTGATTCATATAACAAACATCTGACTGAATACGTTATCGTTCTATTATATCTTTCAGCGGTTCCGTTTAATTGACGTATATATGGAGGACAAGATTCTAATAAAATTCCATTATCTCTTATAACCTTATAGATGTCTTTGTTTAAATATTCTCTCCCATTATCACATCTAAATCTTTTCACCATTTAGATCTGTATTGACTAATTCTAAAGTATCAGTAGCGCTCTTCCTTTTATTTTCAAAAGGTATATTATGCATTTTATTTTTGATACACGTACCACATTTTAAAAATACTGACTCTAGCTTTTCCGGTATACCTTCAACTAATTTATTTTTACACATATTTTCCAAATATTTGAAATTAACATGGCCTAACATTCTATGAAATCTTTCTTTCTGTGTTTTATTTACTTGTTCTTTCGCTATAATATAACAATTTTTACTGTCAATAAAACTACTCATTTTATATAAACTATGCTCTTTGTAAGCTACTGCAATTAAATTGTTTTGCCTATTATAGATTTTCGATGTGTCTTAAACAGAAATAATTTTATTTTTATTAGTTATTTGTGCAAAACAACAGATTTTTATCCATCTGCTTCACGTAAAATACATTAGGTATTGTTATTCTATGTTTCATTCCATTTACGTTAAAATAAGCAAAAATTTTCCCTATCTTTGTACCTTTCAAGATTATACCGTCTCCAACTTTAACATTTATGGGTTTTTCTATAGTGATAAATTCGTAAAAATAGGATTCGTCATTTATTGTATGGTCTGAATAGCCACTGTCTAATATCAATGTATATATCAATATCATAATGTGATAATTTCAGTCGCCACAATTTGACAACATAGCACACTTTTACGCAACACAGGAGTTATATTTAGTTTCAACTTTCTCTTTTCTTATACATATTATACTAAAATAAATCTATCAATCTGAATAGCCTCGACAACGGTACGGTTTTCTCTTTCAGTAGAACCGTTATGTTCTGGAGTAAAGGTCACAGTATTCTTGTGTTGTATTTATTTGACTGTTTATTAATGTTGCCACAATTAATTTCACGAGCAAAGAAGAAAATGGTGTTATTGAATCCTCATCCATGAATTTCGACCTCGTTTAGTATCTATAGAAAACTTAACATTGGTCAGGCTGGTGAATTCGATTATTCTGGTTCCCAAGCGATCAAAGCATTGCAAGAAGAATGCATCCAAACACTTCTAATAAATCCTAATATTGCAACAGTGCAAACTTCCAAAGGGATGGCTGACAAAGTTTACTTTTTACCAATCATTCCAGATTACGTTAAACAAGTAATACGCTCGAAAAGACCCGATGGAGTGTTATTAACATTTGGTGGACAAACTGCATTAAACTGCGGAGTTAAACTAGTGAGAACCGGTGTATTCGCAAAATACAATGTTAAAATTTTAGGCACACCGATCGAATCTATCATACAAACGGAAGACCGCAAAATATTTGCCGAACGTATTGGTGAGATTCAAGAAAAAGTTGCACCAATTTCAGCTGTGTATTCCATAAAGAAGGCCTTCGAAGCAGCTAAGATACTCGGTTATCCGGTTATGGCAAGAACAGCGTGTTTTCTCGGTGGCCTCGGTTCAGGTTTCGCTAATACGCAAGACGAATTAAGGGAAGGGGTAGGATATTTAATTTTTCTTTTTTGAGATTTATTTGAAAATTTTTGAGGTGAAAGTACCATATTTCAGGAATATTTTGTAAAAACTTCAAGTCGATCCGAGAAAAATTGATGGAGATACAGCATTTTTAGTATGCTTTATATTACAAAAAAAGGATTAATCGAGCTGAAATCAAAACTACGCTTCAAAGCAAAAAAGGTCGTGTTAGACACGAGTTCTCAATCCAAAAACAACTCCGTACGAATTATGGTTTCGACAGGATGTTATGCTGGGAAAGCTAGTTACTTTTGGAGCAACTGCCTACTCGCATATTCTCAAAGAAAAACTCAAGAAGCTCGACAGCAAGGCTGTTTAAGGTTTTTTTATGGTATATAATTAGAACGTGAGAGGCTTCAGGATTTTAAAATTTGATTGATTTCACTACCGCTTCTCACTTTTCACCCATGTGTGGTGCAGGAGGAAGATTAAAATGCCACTAAGTGGAGTCGATTGCAAGTACTGATGAGATAGCATAATGTTTCTGAGTGCATTTAGTAAACATCGGCTTTAACATTGAGTCCGCGCCTACGAGATTTGTGCCACAGTCTGAATGCAGGTCGCGTAGGATGCCTCTTCTAGCTGTAAAGCGTCTGTATGTTAGGATAAAGCTATCACAGTTGAATAGTCACTGACAGTCTCGAGGTGCGCAGCTGACGTTGTGAGGCATACAAAGATGCAGATCCAACCTTTCGTGGATTTTTCACCACAATCTTTCAAGCATTTAATTGTGAGTGGACCAGCTTAGTCAACGCTGGTATGAGTAAATAGTCGTGATGGTGTGACACGCGCGACAGGCAGCTGTCCCATCAATCGCTGCGCACGAATATCCCCGTTGCCGCGCGCAAGATAAGCAGCGGAAAATGAGGGTTTTGACTGAAGCTCTGCCTCCGAGAATCCAGTATGATTGACTTGTGTCAACAAGAGTGATTTAAATGCCTCCATGATAAATACGTAGATGCGAGTGTTCTATGATGAGCGTAGTAAAGCGTGTGGAGTGTCGTGGCAATATTGCTGCATGTTTGTTATCCAATGTTAGTGAGGACAGGTTGAGCCAACCTTCTTACTCGTATGACTGCATAGTGATCAAGAAAGGCAGTCAATCTAAAGAAAGCGTGAGCCTTTGGCAGAGTTGAGATTGACTTGAGTACATTGAGTTCATGTAAAAAGAAAGCTACTTGAGTAGCTCTAACTCAAAATATCTTGGCAGCTTCCATTTCTTCTGAAGAGATTATTGTTTCGGGTGAAGTGAGAGGGTGCTTTCTCAGTCTCGCGAAAACTTTAAAGCAGAGAGCTGTCATTTTCATGAGTTTATTGAGCGATGAGTATCGATATATTAAATCCCAATGGTATTCGATTTTTGAAGCTGCTACAAAGAGTGCAACACCGGGAAGAGCTTCATGCGCACTGAAGTCGTCTGGTACTTGGTGAGTAGTGTGGTGAGATTTATAATACCGTGGGTATGAGTTTTTCTTTTACCTCCAATATTGATGATTGGTATTGTAGGATTCGTGAAAAAATTGGGCCGTTGGACAGACTGGACCGGGACTCGAACCCGGATCTTCCGCTTCTTGGGCGACTGCTCTTTAACCAATTGAGCTATCCAGGGCCCACCGTCCAATCTCCTCACGAACGCCTACTTCAGTGTTTGGCTTGGAGGTGCTCGCATCCCACAGTATAGATGAGTGCAGGCGGTTGATTTTGAGTTGATGGGTAAGTTGTTCGGAAATGAAAGTGAGTTCCGAACCAGGATCGATGAGTAGACGAGCATGATCAGTGATTACTTGCGTATGAACCTTGGCAATTGCTGTAACAAACAGCGTTGAATGATGAGTACACGAAACGGATGCTGAGTTGACGATTGCACCAGGGTCCTAACGAGTTGCTAATGAGATTAAGGGAGTTGGTTCGATCCTCGACGAGATTGCCGGCTTTTGAATTCCTGATTCGTGGATCATTGTATGGTGCTTTGCTCCACACTGCTTACAGCACAGCGCTGATCGACACGAGTTCGCACTGAAACGTCCAAAGCAGTTGTAGCACAACCTTAAGTTCGACATTATGCTGCTATTGTAATGAGCTGCTATTTAAGAGAAAATTCACAATGAGTTGCGCCGGAGATCCCTGCACGCAGCTGCGGAGGCAATAAAACCGCTCGATATCTGAGATCCTCTCGTTCTTGAAGATGAGTGACTCGAACTACTCTTTAAATCCAGGCCAATTAGCGTATTTACTAGAGAAACTTTTGAGTTGAATGTCCGGTAGTTTGGATTCGATGCGCGGTTCAGACGTTGATTGCTGAGCTGAGTGCTCGCTTTGATTCCCTAAAATGAGTGCTTGAGGTTGTTAAGAGCGAGCTTGAGTTTTCGACACAACTACATCTCTTGCTAATGAATGTTGCTCGAGAAGTACAGGTGCTCCAAAAACGTCACTGGCCAATTTAGTTCGAAATATGCATGAATGTCCGAGAATTCCTTATGGATGAGATTGAATTGTTCAAGCTCTGTCTAGGACATCATTTTGCTGAAATAAAAAAAAATTATGTTAAAACGGGACCACTGATACTAATACTAAAACTAAGTGTCACAGTAGACTACAAACGTTATGGAAGCAGTCGGTAAAACCGATATGATTTAAAATTCCACTAATAATGTTCGTAAAACTCTAAAATGGTATAAGAAATTCTTTTTCCACATGCTTAACCTTTCGACTTACAAAGCTTACATACTCTATAAAACTACGTCCAAGAAGAATATAACATTTACAAAATTTGATTTACGTCTCATTCCAGAAATTCTATTAAAATATCCAAATGAAAATATATGAAGCAATAAGTCTAGAAGCCAAACTGCATCCAAAGATAATCTCTTACCACTGGTTTAAAGACATTTTCTATCCAAATATACCAATTCCATAGGAAGCGCGGAAACGGTCCGCGGAAATATGTGGTTTGCAACAAATACAAAAAGCAAACCGAAACACGATTCGAATGTAAAGGCTGTAATGTTGGATTATGTATTGAACCCTGTTTTAGATTATATCATACAAAAAAAGATTAATAAAAATTGTTAAAAATTGTCTGGGATTAATAAAGATTATTAAAGATTGTTATAGATTACTAAAATTGTTATTATTATTTTTATTTTTTGATCGGCGTGCTGGCCAGTTGCCACAAAGAAATGACCAATAAAATTAGTTCTGCACATCGTGTTAAGAATTACACGTTGTACGCGCGGTCTATCTTCCCCTGTCACGCCCGCTGCCCAGAACGCAATTTATTTCTGAGCGCTGCGCTGCGAAAAAGAGTTAAAAATACGAATACATTAAAGGTTCTCTATATATCACAACACAATAAAAAAAGGTCTTTTTTAGTCCTAAGGTTTATTTTATGATTTTTCGATTCATTGGGCGCCAAAATCATGAAAAAATATCAATATCCAGTTTAAAGTTTGCTTGCTAAAGAAGAATTTTTCATAATAACATATGTTTTCGAGTTTTTATAAAAATATTAGACAATTTCGGTATATTTAAATTTACCACGAACAAAGAGAAGGGCTGCTACTTTCGCACAATGTTACCAAATGGCACATTAATGATCAATTACCTGTTTAGTTTAAACTTAAAAAAGTTTAAAATGTCGTCGAGAAAGTGTAAATATGATGCTGATTCTTTTTGCTATGCATGTGGCAATTTTATCACAGTGCAAGATATAAAATTCGAGTTAAACAAAAATAATAAGCTTTGTGAAGCCCACAAAACCTACTTTTATTTTCCTAATTGGTATCAAGAGAAGCCATGGACTATACATGTTGCTTGCAGTAATTGCAAAAGATGTCTAAAAGGTAGAAGGTTTTTAATGAAAACAAATTTTTATAAATGTCTTTAAATTTATTATTTTTATCTATTTTAGGTTGGTATCAAGATGAGAAAAGGTGTGTGAAATTCGCAGTGCCGTGAATTTGGCGAGAACCAAAAGACCATGTCAATGACTGCTATTTTTGCATAGTAAATCTACTTAAAAGTCATAGTGATAAGAATGCGAAACCAATTCAATATCCTGAACTTGCTTCCACCTTTCCAATTTTATATAACCCACAACTCCCAGTACCTGAAACTTCAAAAGAATTATCTCATTGCCAGTCATGCTCACCTCAAAGTTCAAACAAAATTGTTGAAGATGAAGAACTTTTATCATCACAAGGACTAATAAAACATCATTTTATTACTATAGAAGATTTTAATAACTTGATAAGAGATTCAAATTTGACAAAAAGAAAGGCAACGATTTTGGGTTCTCGTTTAAAACAATGGAACCTGCTTATTGATGTCAGCATGACGGATCAACAAAATCGGCATGAGATATTTTCTATGTTTTTCACAAACGAAAATAGACTTTTTTCTGTAACAATATTAAAGGTTGAAATTAATATTAAAGTGTTGAAATTTTGTTTGAAGCTCTAAAATATCAAGAGTATAAATGGCAATAGATATAAGAGCAAAGCTTAACATTATGTTTAACGATCATGGCCAACAAGAACGAAATTTTGTACAGAAAAACAAAACATAAGAAGTTTTGTTCTCCTAACAAAGAATTAGCGAAGAAAAAATTAATGTCGATATTCCGAGAGCCTATAAATCAGTTATGATAGCCATTAAATGGGTAGCTCTGTATTGTAACATATAAAACTGTACAGCATTTTGTTATTTCAAAAATCGTGTTTCAATTTGTAAGGAAAATAGTTTTTTAAAAATACTTTATATTTTCAGTTTTTTTAATGATAATTTAAAATAAGAATTATTAACATATGAACTAGGACCAAAATCTAAAATAATAGCAAAGTGACGAGCATAGAATTAAAGAAAATGAAAGTCAAAGTGGACTGTTATTTGATAATAGACGAAAATGAACTTATTGTTAGTGATAATTACATCATTTTTTAATTGAGTGATGTTATTATACACAAAATAGCACCTAAAAATATGCGGGTCCTGAAAGAACAAAGCGTCGTACGTAACATATTAAGAATTAAAGTAAGATTTTTACCATTTTGTGTAGTAGCTCGTGGAATTGGGCTCTTTGGCACACTTTCTATCAACAATAATAAAATGAATCTAGTCACGGGAAAAAAAAAACTAATTTCACTAAAATATATTCTCTTAAATTCGATTATCTTGAAATTCATTCTTTTACGTTAACGATCAATCTTAAGAAAAAATACACTGACTTAACCTAAAGCAGATACAGACTTATTAATGAAAAACATAAACGTAAAGTTAAACAGTACAAACAAAAATGACTCGCTTCGCTTCCTGATCTTCTTCATGAACCTATTACATCCCCCACTTCCTTTACAAGTTATTTCCTTTCCACAACGAATCAGTTTTCAGGATTTGTTAACTTTGTTCCTCATGGGATAGTGATGCTGACGCCCACGAGGCTCATTGGCTTAGGAAACTAAGAAAGAGCTGACAATTGCCATCAACGACGGAACTTTCGATCGTAGTAGATAAAAATAGAAAACGATCTAGAACGTTACTAACGATATAATTTGTCGAGTAAAAAGAAATTCGTGTATAAAAAGGGCCGCGTAAATGTAAGGATAGACGTATATTACGTGATATACTTAACTCCTACCACTCGTTACTATGATACAAGCAAGCAGCTTCAATGCTAATAAGTTTCAACTGTAAAATCGAGTGTCTTTTGAAATGTATATGTTACTGCTAAAGCGCAGAAATCAGTTATTTTGCAAATTACTCAGGTATGTGATATTAACTAGGGTGATCCGTTAAAGTATCGAAAATTATTTCATTTTTCAAATTATCTAGGTAATCTGCTAATTATTCAATTCATCAAATTAATACAATCAACTAATTGTATAATTAGTTGATTGTATTAATCATCAATCAATTAAAAAACTATAATAGAAATAATCAAACGGTTTAAAATATTATTACAATTAACGAAATGAATTTACAAACCATATAATAAATTTCTGAAATATTGAATTTATTTTATCAAATGAGAGACTGAATAGTATTTGTATGTGTGAGAAAAGGTTGCTAGGAGACTAAATACGACTCTTTTGTTGCGTACGAGTGTTTCGTTTGTCAGGCGCCGTCGCTTGAGATAATCGCCTAATGTTTGGTCGTACCTTCCGAATACACTCTCTATCCGGAAGTAAGGAAGAATCTGGAGTTTATATGATCGGAAATGGTCGGGAAACTTCGATTAAGAATGCGAGAAAATAACAAAAGATGATGGAGGGAAAAATGAGTATATATAGGCGACGAAAATTATGTATTGTTTCTACGATAAGTGTGTGCGTGCGTGTGTTTGTGATTTATATAGAAGAAATAAATACGATAATATCCTCCTTAACATTACCAAAAATTATGCCTAATTATTAATGCAATCTTAATATTGTTTTTTCTTTAATTACATAGCAATTGGTTTCTACGACTAGCAACTTACTTTAATGTTTACATTAACTAGGTAAAATGTTGAAAACTCTTGTTCCGCTCGTTAACGGAACAAATTAATTAATCTGTAGATTAACTAGGTAATGTGTACATTAACGATTTTCGAGCTTTAACGGTAACATATACATTGTTAAAAGAGATTCAATCTTAGCGGGTTGGATTTCTTAATGTTCTGTTTAAACGCTTTTAAAAGAGTGATTTTGACGTGAAAGACAAAGAACGTCTCAGATAGCTAAAGAATTAAAAAAATTTTGAATTGCAAAAATCACTCAATTAAAATTCAATTCAGACGATTTTAGAATTTTTGAAAGAGTTAAGTGCTTTTTCAATGACTGTTTCAAAACGCTTGCATGTAATGGGAAAAATTCATACCGAAAAAAATGGCAACCACACCTACAACGCAGGAACTAAATTAACCACATAATATATTTGAAAGAAAATTAAAAAGAAAATATAAATATAAATGTTTATTTACATATTTTTTAACTTTTATTTAATGTCAAGTAAAAAATATTGTTATAAAAATGCGTAATTAATATTATAAATATTTATACTGTAAAAAAAATTAATAATAGAGACTCGCTTCATTTAAACTAATATTTTTGACTGGTATATAAATTTAATTAAAATTAAAATAAATAAATAATAATAAATACAAACTTTTTCATATTTCTTTAAGTATCTATTAAATGTCCATTTAGACTAAACAAAATGTTGTTAAAAATATACCGACAATTAAACATATTTATATTAAAAAAAATATACAAATAATAGAAACTAGCTTTACTTGAACCAGTAAATTCGACTAACTTAGTTCGTATAATTGTAGTGTTAATGCTGTAAGCACAATCTCAAAAGTTATAAGTAGTAAACTGCTAACTGTGATTGTGAGCACTTAATATACTACTCGCAATTTGGTGTACATATCTTACTAGGGAATGATCAGGTAGGCTCCCCTCCGATTTTTTCACAATTTTTGAACATTTATAGTACTCCATGAGAATATTCATTGTGCCATAAACTTGACGTATATATTCAGCTGTTTGCTAAAAAACGCAAATTGAAATTTCACATAAATACGTATTCTTTTAATTGTGTAGTGTAGTAGTCTACAATAGCGACGCTGTGTGTGTGTCACTAAGGTCGCCGATATCTATATCTTATTTCGACAATAAAAAGTAGCCTTTTCTTTTTTTTTCAATTTCTATTATTCATTATTGTGAAGTAAGCTTAACACGATGACTGTCGGCGCTTTTCACATGATTTGTCTGCCACGCCTACATTTTTTTATATATTATGGAATGTATATTTTGTTAAAATTCTATTTACAACTGATAAACAGCAACGTATAATGTTGTTTTATCTATTATTTAAAGTAAGGTCACCGGTAACCGTCGAGGCGTTGTAGACCATTTTAGGATTATTTGCTCCATATAAATACGGAAAAGATTGAGGAATTTATAGTAACGAATAATTTCTGACCGAGACGATTGATTTTATTTGCAGAAGACCTATACACAGACCAAAGAGACCGAATTCCATGAAAAAATATATCATATTTACTCAGTTTATAATAGTCACAAATCGTGTCGAAGAACCTCCAACTTATTTTTTGGTATTTTCTTCAGATTTTTCTATTTTTTATTTTCTTCGAAATATTATATTTTTTTGAAAGAATCTGAAAATGTATAGTTTTACACAAGTACTCGTGTTGTAAATTCAATTGCATTATAGAATGAAGTAACTCCTAACTAATTTTCTTTTTAATAAAAAGCAACTGGTATGTGTACATATGTATGCACATAAGAAGTTATACTTCTTTTTCTTAACAACAAATTTTGTTCACAGCCTATACGCCTTACAACGTTTCATGTTCGTTTGTGATAAATACTTTCTTTTAGATACATTTTTATAACGGTAGTAATAGGCATTAAATTACTCTGCATTTGTTTAAATAATCTCCAATACTGAAACAAAAATTTTAATTTATACTGATACTGGTCGAAAAGCTGCAAGAGATTATAGTTTAAAAAGAATTATTGTAAAAAATAATTTATAAATAACTAAAATGCATGATTTTTTTCAATTCTCTTGAAAGAATAATAATACATATGATCTTCTACTAGTATATGTAAAAAGGCGGTGTCTTCCAAAATTTTCCATGATTGCATATGTTGTAGAATTCCATATATTGTTATGCAAAATTATACGCTCTCTATTCCAGTAAAATAATTGTCATCTATGGGAAGAGAATAAGTTTTTAATCCTTAGAATAAATATTTTTAAAAAGAATTATATTAATCGTTTCCTCTTTATACAAAGTTATTATTTTTACCATCTAACTTATTCCTCGTAACTGCAGCTGCATTTTATTCGTATAATAATTGAAATAGAATCTCTACGAAGATTCCATTAGTTAATACAAGTTTACATTATTATCTTGTAAGTTACTAAACAATAATGTCTTTCAATACCTGCTTTGACGCTCGAAGATACATTTTGCGTCAATAAAAAAGTTTCTAGTATAATGTATTTCCCATTTGTTATTTAAACAAGCAATTACTTGGATGCACTTCATCTTCAATTCTTTTAATGGAATACTACTGCATAGGATTTTCCCAGTGTAAGTAAAATGAGGGCAGTGTCTTCCGAAATCTTTAATGTTGGTGGAATTGTCAGAAACTTCTTATCGTTGTAGAAAGTAGTGTGCGCTTTCTCTTCCAGTAAAATGATTGAACACCTATGCAGAAAGAATAAGTTTATTAATTCTGTGAATATATATTTTTCAAGGGTAATATAATTTTAGTGTTCTAAAGTACAAGATTATTATTTTTACTTTTTAACATATTCTGGTTTTGATTATAGCTTGTTAATGTAAGTATATTATTTTCGCACTAGAATTTCATTTTTAATCTGTACGAAGGAGAAATTAGTTAATAATAATCTTTAATTTTTTCCTGTCAATCAATGAACACTAATGCCTTTCATTACCTGGAACGAAGCTATACCATACATTTTGTAAAAGAAAAGAACTTTTGTAATAGAATGTATTTCCTACTTGATTTTAAAATTTCTAATTATTAGATTGCATTTTTTCATTGAATTTTTTGATAAGATATTTATGTTTGTGCTTCCTTTCAAGTGTAAATAAGCATTGACACGGTCTTGCAGAATCTCCCATAATGATAATTTTGTCGGACCATACTTATCATTGCTAAAATTAATGTGTTCTTTTTCCTGATAAATGATTTTACACTTTTACTGAAAGAATCAATCAGTATATCAATGCTTAGAATAAATATTTTTTAAAAGAATTATATTATTTGTTTCTTCTTTATACAAGGTTTTTATTTTTACCATCTAATAGATTCTGGTCTTGATTATTCCTCGTAACTGCAGCTGCATTCTATTCGCATAATAATTGGAATGGAATCTCTACGAAAAAGACATTAGTTAATACTAGTCTTCTATATTTTCTTGTAAGTTTCATCTATAAGGAAAGAAAATGACTATATTCATGAGATTATATTGAACATATTTTTACTTCTTTATAAGAAAAATCAAATATATTTTAAAATTTAGAAATAATTGGGTCGCTTTACTGACTAGACCACCATTCAAACCATGGATCTTTCGTTTTCCGGGCAACTGTTCTATCCATAAATTTATCCTAGGCATACGGATCAACCCTCTCACGAATACGTTTTTATGTATTTAGCATGGTGGTGCGCTCGATATCACAATATTTAATATTTCATATACATTCTATTTTTGTTTTGTTTTCTAAAAAGTATTTTACAAAAAAAGAATTTTAAAAATATTGCTACCAGGGACATATTTCGGCATAGTCTTTCCTATTCAATCAATGGATCACCCCTCGTAGTAAAAAAACAAAAAATGAGTATAAATACGACATAAAATTTAAATTTTAATCAAAATAAATAAAACCAAAATTCATTTAATTTATTTATTTAAATAGATGTAGAAAAAAGAGCATGTTTAAGACAAAATGGTAAATAAATAGCGAAAACTAACCAAAACTTTGGTAAGCTTCTGAATAGTGTTAGTGCAACGGTTTATCCTTAAGAAAATATAAATATTTCGTCAGTAATGTATAAAATAATTATACGATCATAAAATCAAATTACATATATTTAACGAAATATTACTATTTATATTTCGTCACCTTCACTAATGATTTAAACTGGCTAGCGTCTTACAGTTAAGACGCGCAAGCGTATTAGGCTTAGAAAAATTCGGGAACGCTAATAATAGGACAAAAGATATAAAAACGTTTAGGAGTTTGCTAAGCAGAGACGGTTAGAGTTCGAATTGCGAAGTCAGTAATAAGACAATAAAACAAGAGTGAATATTAGCTGTAAATGTTGTTTCTCTTATTTGCAAGTAATATAACTAATGTACATAGTGTAGTTTTAAGTGTAATTTGTATTAATACAATGTAAAGCAATTCAGATAATGTAGTTTAGTGTAAATAATATTAATAAAATAATCGAGATAGAGAGAGAGAGAGAGAGAGAGAGAGAGAGAGAGAGAGAGGCTCTTATTTCAGAAACTCAAAGAAGTTATATTTCCAAGGTTTTAAATCCTTATAAGAACCGTATAGAATATACCTTATGTATGTAATTTGAGAAATAAAAAAAGGTTGATTGCTATTATATTTAAATAGTTAAAAATAATATTCTATCTCTGAAAAATCTCTCTCTCTATTGAAAAAACTTAACAATTCAAAAGTTCTCTACAAATTAAAAAATACTTTATCGTTGTTTTTTAAGATCTATCAAAAAAGCAAGTGAGTTTCAGCGAAAATAGCATTAATACGTATTTATATTTATCGAGAAATTTTGTAACATTCGCTATCATTTTATATAACGAATGCTTTATATATTGCAATAGATAGGTAGTACACTTAGTTATTTTCTTTACTGTAATTAAACAATAAAATGTAAATATACAGAATGTCCCAAGAATTATTTCATAAAAAAAATAAAAACAAAAAAAATAAATAGATATTTGTGTAACAATAGAATTCCAATATTTTGCTTTTCATTTCGAGGTATGAATTTCCAGTTACAGTATTTTTTAACAAGTATGTATTATAAGTACCTAGTAAGAAATAATTTAAATTTTTCAGTTCGCTAAAAAGACTTTTAAGACACTTTGTATATAATTTATTACAGTCATCTAGAAACTATTAAATAAACGTCGGTTTTTTTCTCTTTTCTTTTCTTTCCAAATGTCTCTTCCTGCTACAGAAAATTAAAAGCATGCATGCTGAATCTTTGAAATTTTTCTTATAAGGACAAATTATTTTCTATATAAGAAATCTCGTAAACGAAAAACAAAGTAGAGAGAAAACCCCTAATTTTGCAACATACTTCACATATAACGAGTACAGATCTTATTGTTAATTTAATTTGACTTTCGTTGCAGTAATGGTCGTCCTTTCTACAAAAACATATGCAAATATGAAAGGTTCTTTTTTTTTAAAGGAAAATACTTATCTTGAATATTATCCAATTTTTATATAGATTTATTACTTATTCATAACTGCAGGAAATTCGTGAAATTATGAATGGTATATATCCATGGAAATTGATGAGACTCAATTAGTCGAATATTTATTAAGCTAAGTACTTCAACTAACACTATTGATAATTTTTAGCTGAATTAAAGCTTGTTTATAAAGTTATATTAAGGCTAATTTTTTAAACTTTTAAATGACCATAATTGCAAAATCAAACAGAATGAATGAGCTTTATTTCAAGAAACGAGATTTTTTTTAAATCAAACTTTTACCTATGAACTAGTTTACTGTTGTATTCAAAGGCAGCCTTCATTTTATCGTCTGTACACTTTCTCGTGATAGATGCTTCGCATACTCGGAAACCACTTTCTTTTGAAAGAAAAACCGTTTGCGTAAAAATTGCTCGATAAACAAATTATCTGTACTTTACTTTTTATTTTTTTACTTTTTTAGTCAGTTATTTGCGATGTCTATTAACTAAAAATAGAAATAAAAACGTGATAATAAACTTTTGCTGATTTATATATTATTATAATATTGTTTACTTTCTTTTACGATAAGATACATTTTAATACGATTCTGAAAAGCGAACATATTTCTGCAATTTATGCATCAAAGGAAAATTTACTTCGAGATACAACAATTTCGTCATGTTAAGAACCTGCAGAAAACATTTTCTCTACGATATTACGTTTTACTATAGAAAAATATGGCATGTTGTAGAAAAGTATTCGTGTATAATGAATGTATATATGTAAATATGAACACATGTTCTTACATGCAAAGTTTATATAAAGTGTGTAATAATCCTGCGATTTTAAAATTCATAAAACTGAAATTTACGAATGAATATTTGCAATAAAACCTTAATTAACCTTCATGATCGATGAACAAATGACTTAGATAAATTGAGGTTGAGATAGGAATTATTTCTTTTCAATACTAAAGAAGTTAATCCTTCACCTAGCAAGGCCTGGGTCATGTGGATCCCAGAGCTCTGAGTTTAGACGATATAAAATTTATTAATCAGAACAAAATTAAATGTTAGGCGCCAGTTAGGTCTTTCCCTAACAGATATGTTAATCAAATTACCCAATCTATGCAGTCTTGACTAGCAGAAGGAGAAGGAAATAAACACAGGCGGGTGTCGTTTGGTGACCCAAAATATTGCGAAATTTCAGAAAGGAATGAACAAAGACTGAAGGAAAAACTTACGTGACTGATGCAGAAAACACTAATCACTGATTTTACAATTAACTCTATTTATATTACAAAATGAAATACACTCATACTCTCTGTTGTGCTCGCAGTTAGTCAAAAGTAATTCGAAAGTAAATAATGTAAGAAAAATAATAATATAAAATAATATAAAAATAATAAATTAAAAATTGATAAAATGTGATAAATGATAAAAAAATGATAAATTAAATTACATATAACTAATAATAATAATAAGAAGAAGAATAAACGCAATTAAAGTTATACAATAAAATATAATACAAAAGATAAGACAGGAAGTCAAATAAAGAATATTACAACAAAATCAAATATATAAAGTAGACTGTTAGAGAATCTAATATCAAAAACACTGACGATATCGCTTCTTACCATTAAAGAAATCTTCAAGTTAACAGTTGAAATAAGTTCGAATAGAGTTTCAACTATAACGAGCAATCAGACGGCTGGCGGAAGAGTGTCAATCTTTTCCTTCCTAACAAAGAGTTTTCCATCTTTGGCAACAATGTTCGATGTTGCCACCGCAATTCTTTCCTAATTTACGAATCGCTTGCTCTTATTTTCTATTTTCGACTTCGTTAGCCTCTCCTAGACGTCGGTTGTCGAATTCGTCGTTATCTAGGGGATACGAATAGGCACTACCTATGACAATGCAGATACATAGTTAGTAATCTATCAGTTATATTTCATAATATCGAGCCGTGTGACGTCGAGGTGCGCCTTCTTACGGATTTTCCTGTCACAAGGTTCAATAAATAATCTGAACAAAAATGAAATTTTTTAGGACATACTTTTTGAAAGCAAATGAATGCACTTCTGTGTGTTTTTTGTTATCGTAACATAAATATGTATATTTAGGCATATATGTTATATATGCCTTTTTTAAGACTCGTCATTCTATTCCTGATATCTGTAAGAATAGCCTAAATTCATTGTCCCACAGTAATTTTTAAAAAACTTCTAAAATTAAAATAATCTAATGTACCAATGTTTGATTCTAATTTATCCTAACAATGCGTATTTTTTGACATTCATACAGGAACTTTTCTTTCTTTATACTTCCTCTTTTTCTCCTTTTTTTTATTAGGACTTCGTCCTGTTATAACAGCTTTTTTGTTGCTATTTTTAGGAGCGATTTATTGTTCTTACCGCAGGTTGGTTGCTAGTCTCACCTTTCTTTATACTTATTCTCAGAATTCTAATCTTTTTTTCTTTATTGTTCTTTCCTTCCTTTCATGATTATTCTTACCAGGTTCACGCATATTTTAATAACATTCAATTTGTATCTATATATTTGATAAACTTGCACGAGGAAAGAAAACTATATTAAACCGTTTACGAACTGTATCGTAAGATATCCAAATCTGTAGTGGTTACGTTTTCTTCCGATTCACATCGCCCAACGCACTCTATCCCCACCATGCGTGTCAAGGGGCTCTCGTATGCACCTTGTATGGCCTTGCACTCCTTTGCAACTCTATTGACGACGCATCTGCAAAAACCAATCAGCGCGAATTATAAATTCCCTAGAATGGCTAAAATACCCCAAACAAATCTAAGTGTTTATGCATTACATTAATATGCTTAAAAAACATATATATGTATATGATAAATATATTAGCCTAATACTAAAAACGGAAAAGTATATAAATTCCTTAAATACTGATACATATATATTATAATACATTCGTTAGACTTGCTTTGAGAACATTAAATCTAAGTTATCTGTTTTACAGAAAAGTTGTTTAAATTATATTAGTTATAAGATATCTATTTACTATATATATTTGCATATAAAATTCTAGTGATACCAAAATTTGTAATGACTTATAGTTATAAAATCATTTTTTAATTAGTCAGTTTTTATCAAACGATTAAATAACGATAAGAACGTATATTAATTTCACCTATCTAATGACAACGGTAACATTTCTTGGACTTTGGTAAGCTACGACTGCGTCGGATCAGCATTGAACCTAGTGATCAACACGTGATCACTGCTAGAAACAATAGAGAGAGACCTCCCCTCAACTACGTCCAGTCAGTACGAGTCCTACGTAAGAATCTTAAAGGTAAAGAACTATAAAACCGCGCATGGGAATCCGTATCATATAAAAATAATGCAAACAATTTATTATTGCAGAATGAACTCGCATATTTAAGCCGTCCTTAATGGGTGTCGAACATATTCGTTAGACTTTGATTAGGAAACAAACTACGACACTATTAAAAGTAAATTTTTATTGTTTAGATCTTTGGTATATTTACCCAATTTTTAGGTACACTCTGTATTAAAATATATAGAAATAACCAATAAGTGCTTCCAAAAATAAAATTAAGTTTCGTTCTTTATAGTCGTTTAAATTTATAATTTCAGGCTTGGAAAAATTATCATTTTTGCTCGACAGAGAAAGATTAAAAATCTTTACTTACGAGTTTCGATTTATTAGTAGAGATAAGCTAATGCTTTTTCCTCGAGATATAACTTTTCCGTAGAATTAGGTAAGATCTTCTTCTTCTTCTTCTTCTTATTATTATTATTATTTTTTTGGTGAACGACCGATGCCTTAATCAGTACTCCAGTGTTTTTATCATCACTTGAAAATGCCGTCACGTGTGACTATCAAGAGTTGTATATTTGGTGGGAATAAGAATAGGATTATAAGTTACAAATAAATCAGATATATTTTTGAGCCCAGCCAGGATTAAAAAGTACACTTTATTTGGCTCGCCAGGAAAAAGCCTTGCACCTGGATGAATTATATACACGATCAATTCTTAATAAGTAGCCGTCCCTAAGCATCACTTTATCGAACGCTTGCTGGAGGTCAACGAAGCATATGAATATTGGTTTATTCAATTCTATTGATTTTTCGGCTATTTGTCGTAATATAAATATTGCGTCCACCGTGGATCTGTTCTGTTGAAAGCCTTGCTGTTATTCGCTTTTTGTTCGCTGTCTGTTCTATTTCCTACACCAGGATTTTCGTCATCAACTTCTGTACTGCACTTAGAAAGCTAATTCCGCGGTAATTCTTGGTTTATATTTCTTTGTCTCTTTATTGAATATGAGTATTGTTATGATCTCTTTCCATTGGCATTGTTCGAAAATTGCGCCTCTCAAATTAGATGACAGCACCTCTCGGATAGCATGATTAAGACGCCGTCTGTTATCATAGAGAAGAAGACATATCGATTGTTCTTATTGATCAAGGGATCACGCCACTTCACGTGTAAATAGATCATTGGTCCCTTGTGGCGTCATCCTCTTCATGTTATTCTCTTATTGGTTTTGTTGTTCTCTCTTCCTAGCGTGGAACGCGCTAATTGGTGTATCGTTTTTTCTATCTTCCGCTCTGTTCCTCGACTCGAACCGAAAAGTGGCGTGGTCCAGGTAGAATCGTTTAATAAGCTAATCTGTGCGGACGTACATTTAGAAATCTCAAAGATTTGTGCAACATCTCCTTAGACGACTTCTCGCTTTCTTCTCATCTCTCACCGTTCCATCTCTCATCGTTCCATCTCATCTAATTCTTTTCCTTTTTCTCCTTTTTCAACGAGCCCAGCCTCGTATTGGGCCTTTCTTACTGATCATCTCTTTACACTATCTTTCTCTTTCATTAACGACATATCAGGTAATCTCTTAAACTTTTATCTCTAATTCTGATCCTCTCTTTATTCTTTCTTACCTCTCATTCTCATATTAAATTTATTATCACCTTGCTAACGACTTCTCGTACTACGTACTTCCGGCACACGTGGCGTGATATCCGGTACATGTGGCGTAGTACATATATTACTAGTTAATCACTCATATTGTAATTTTGCTATCTCTTTTTCTTTTGTTCACAAATTTTAATAAATCTCGTTACATACGAACTCTACCAGAAATTAAAAATAATACAGTCCACTTGCCTATCTCATCCGTCTACTATCCGATCTTTCTCTTCGCTCATCTCTACTCCCAACTAGTTATTTCTCGAACAGGCATGCAGTTTCACTTTTTTGTGTTTAATGTTTTATTAAACAGGGTACTTTTCCTCTGTTAGTGCGTTTCCTTCATATTTGACTAGTTCGTTTGTAATCTTGTCTGTTCCTGGAGTCTTACATTTTTCTAGTTTGTCTTTTGTTTTTTGGATTTTTTCAGTGCTGATGGCATAGTAATGTGTAGTTTCTTCTTCCTCTTCCTCACGTATGTTGTTAGTCTCCTACGTCCTATTTTTGTAAAGATTTGTAAAATGTTTTTCCTATTCATCTGTTGTAATCCTGGCGGGCTGTACGTATTCGTTTACGTGTTTTTTTTCGGTTTCTTAGCATGTCCCATACTTTTTTTATGCTCCGTATAGGTCGTGTTCCATGTCAGCTAAGAATTTTTCCCAGTAATCCGTTTGATTTTTCTAATTGTTTCGTTTATCTTGTTTCAAGTTCGTCAGTTATCATCCTATGTTATTGATTTACTTCGGTACTGTAGGTAAGCTTGCCCTTTCTCTTCTGCTAGGATCTTTACTTCTACTTTCAATCAGACAGTATTATTTGGTTTTGCATTGGTGTTGCATTTTCTTTTGCATAGGGCTTTTACAGTTGCTTTCATGATGTATATTTTATATCTTTTGCCATGCTGTCTCTTCTTCGTCCGTTTCTAGGGTTTTGTTTCTTTCTATCCTTTGTTTTAGTCGTCCTTAGTACAAGTTTTTTGTTGATTAATCGCTTAACAAATCTATGTTTAGTTTTTCTGTTGTTTGTTTTTCTTTTTGCTTTGTTTTGGTGTTAAGCTTGTTTTTTCTTATTTTCACATGTACCAGGTTGTGATTAGTGACTGTGTTTGCTGACCTCAGAACTCTGACGTCCAGTATTTTTGTGGGATGTATGTTCCTTTTTGTTAATATGTAGTCTATTATCGATTTCTATCTTCTCGTGTTTTCGTAGGTTAATTTGTGTTGCGGTTTATGGGAGTAGAATGTGTTGTTAATGCGTAGTTTGTTCATGGCACAGAAGTTAATTAGCCTGTCCCCATTGTCATTAGTGGTATCCTCATTAAAACAGTATTTTATCCCATTAACTATCATAATACGGATCCTTGCATTGAAGTCTCCGAATATTACAGTCACGTCTTGCCTAGGTATGTTGTCTAGGTGCGCTTGCATCAGTTCATATGGTCCTCTTTCTCTTATTGTGGTTTGGTAACATCTGGAGCATATACACTAGTTATGTGTGTCCGTGTCTTCTTTTTGAGCTGTAGCGTTACCTGTAGTATCCTGTCGCTGATATATTTGGTCTCTAATACGTTATTTTCGTATCTCTCGTGTACCAGTAGACCCACTCCTGAGGTGGCTCTTTCATTTCTGTTTTTTCTGCTATTGAACAGGATCTACTTTCCATATTTGATGTTTTTTTTGGTTTTGGGAGGAGCACAGATATCTAGTCTGTGTTTTCTATTTCCCCTAGTACTTCCTGGTGTTTATTGTCTATGGAAGTTACATTCCAGCATCCTATTCTAAACGTTTTTATTTAACATTTCTTGCGTATTCCTTTTTTTCCTTGCTATATCGTCATCATTATTTTCCGTCCTATACGAGGCTACAATTTTAATTCTTTTAAGAGCGTTTTGTTTTTTTTTACCGAGGGTAGGTTTCTAGCCTCACGTTTGGATCCTCCTCTTTATATATATATAGTCTGGGCTTTTGACCAGCTAGGTATAAACTAGGCGGATTTCCAAACCTATGAAAAATTTTAATAACCTAAGAAAAAATTTAATTTAAATCAAGTGCGTATTTAGATAGGAGAATTTCAAACACGTGCGTATTTCAACGATTTATAAAATTATATTTTTAATATGAATATTTTTCATTTTAAATATGTCTCCTATCTGCTTAAATAAAACCTTTAATTTTCTATACTATTTATATTCACATTGAATACTGAGTATTTCTTAAATTTTTTAGATATAATTATTTGTTATTATGTTTTGTTACACCATAGGAGTATAACTTCTTCCGCGCGTACATAAATACACACATCCGTGTTTTTTTTTTGGTTTTTCTGTGTTAATAATGAACCTTACCTTGATTACGTGACTATTTGATGAGGAAAATATTAAGTGTAGCGAATAAAAAAAATGTCTTTAGACGAAACAATATTAAAGTTTCAAGAAAGCTTAAGAATGATCAAATAACCTATAGTTTAGATATAATAATATATAATATATACAGTGACTCTCAGAAATATTCGGACACCAGTGTATGGCAAGCTTTACGACTTAATATCTCAGTTATTTAAAAAGGAATCGTCTCCGTTCCTTTTTCTAATCATGAGCGTTCTATTCATGTTACTAAAAACATATGATTAGTTTATAAAATGTACATACTTTATATAATAGACATGAATAAAGGAAATAATACTACATTTTCGGGTCACAAAAATATTCGGACACTATCAAAAATAACATCTTTGACACAAAATTTAACATTATCCACCCCACTTAAATATTTTGTTGCATAACCATTTTGTTTTATGACGTGTCTTAATCGACTCGGCATATTAGAAATTATTTTTTTTACGTATTCTATGGATATGGATGACCATTCGTCTTGAAGCCTTATTTTTAACTCTTCTTTTGAGCGAATGGGCGTCCTGCGAATCCGTCGGTTCAATTCATCCCATAAGTTTTCTATGGGATTAAGGTCCGGCGACTGTGGAGGAGGATGAAGAACTTTGCGGCAATTGTATAATAAAAATTCCTGTACAATACGTGCTTTATGCTTAGGATCATTATCCTGGTAAAATTTAAAGTCTTCTGAAATCCCCATTTTTTCCGCACTTTGTTTTAAATTGTTCTTCAAGAGGCTCAAGTAAGCATTCTTATCCATGATGCCATCAATAAAAACTAAATTTCCAACGCCGAAAGTCGACATGCAGCCTCAAACCATTACGCTGCCACCTCCGTGTTTCACCATACCTCTCATATTGGCAGACCGAAACTCTGTATTCGGCTTACGCCACACCATACGTCTTCCGTCGGAATCGTAGATGTTAAATTTACTCTCATCGGCAAATATAACATTACTCCACCATGAATTTTCTTTAGAAATATACTCCTTTGCGTAGTTTATTCGTTTTCTCCTATTTGCTTCATTAATGTAGGGTTTCTTCCTAGCAACCCTACCATTATAGCCATGTTCTCTTAAAGTTCGTCGAATTGTTTCTGCCGAAACCTTCTTTTTCGTCTCTTCAAAAACCTCACTGGCTAGTGTTGGTGCACTTAAACATGGATTGAACTTAACTTTTCTTACGATTCTTCTTCTATCTCTCGCGTTTAAAACAGGTGGTCGGCCGATTTGGGGGATAGATTCAATACGATCCTCAGTATTGTATCTTCTTACAATGTCCGACACAGTACTTTTGCTAACACCGAGCATGGAACTTATTTCCCGATACGATTTTCCCTTTTCCTGGTGGAATATTACGAGCTGACGCATTTCAAACGATGTATTTCTACGTTTGCGACACATTTTCATGAATATTAGAGTTGGTACTGAAGCTTATTGAAACGGTATCAACGACCAAAGCTATGTTTGTATACAAACACTTACCATTCTCCGAAACAGCTGTTTCTGAGAAAAACGGAATCGCGAAGCGTACGAAATGTCCGAATATTTTTGTGACCCGAAAATGTGGTATTATTTCCTTTATTCATGTCTATTATATAAAGTATGTACATTTTATAAACTAATCATATGTTTTTAGTAACATGAATAGAACGCTCATGATTAGAAAAAGGAACGGAGACAATTCCTTTTTAAATAACTGAGATATTAAGTCGTAAAGCTTGCCATACACTGGTGTCCGAATATTTCTGAGAGTCACTGTATATAGTACATTATAGATATAATAAACTATAGTTTTGGATTAATTTTTAAGAAAATCCCTTCATAGCATTATGACGCATGACTGAATTGTCCCTTCTGCATTTCGAGACTATCAGTCGCTGAAAACTCTTGTGTTTTGGACAAAACTATGTGTATATACGTATACTTCTACTTCTTCTTCTTCATTCTTTAGTTTAGGCAAATTGCCTGTTTCGTAACGACGTTTTTCTGCCTATTGCACTGTTAAATTGTCGCACCATCGTTTTCGTGGGCACCCCGTGCTTCTGCGGCCAACCGGTGACTTATCCCGTGCAATTCTGACAATTCTTCCGTTGTCCTTTCTGTTGATATGTTCGTTCCATTCTTTTTTTCTTTTTAGTATCCATTCGTTAATGTTTTCCACTTTGCATGTTCTTCTTATATCTTCACTTCTCTCTCGATCCAGTAGTGTTTTTCCAGCTATTCTGCGGAGAACTCTCATTTCGGTTGTCTCTAGTAACTGTTTCGTTTTCGCCGTGTCTGGTCGAGTTTCTGCGGTATGTGACATAATAGGTCTTACCATTACCTTGTAGATTCTTGCTTTGGTCTTTATGTCCATGTTTTTGTTTCGCCATATTGTGTCATTCAAACAACCCGCTTTTCTGGATGCCTTCATTGTCTGTTCTCTTACCTCTGCTTCAACATCACCATATCCTGAGATTTCTATTCCTAGGTACTTAAATCTCATTTCCTGCTGAATAACCTTCCCTTCAATTTCCAGTTTGCATCTTAACGGTGTCTTTGATGTTGCCATGCATTTAGTTTTCTGGGCCGATATTTTCATATTGAATGATTTGGCTATGCAGTTAAATCGGTGTAGTAGACGTTGTAGATCATCCTCATTTTCGGCCACTAATACAGCGTCATCAGCATAGCATAGGATGGTTATTTCTTCGTTGCCCATTTTATATCCTTTTAGCAGTCTTACGTTTCTTATTATTTCGTCCATAATGATGTTAAAAAGCAGGGGACTTAACGAATCCCCTTGTCGGATACAACGACCTGCATCAATCGGTTCAGTCAAGGCACCATTTATCTTTGCTTGGATCTTATTGTTTCTATAGATGTCCTCTATGGTCTTGATAAGATTATTCGGAATTTGCCGGTTATAGAGGAGGTGTATAACATCCTTTAACTGCACTCGGTCGAATGCCTTTTCCAGATCAATGAAAACCACATATGCTGGTCTTTTGTATTCAATTGATTTTTCTGTTATCTGTCTTATGATGAAAACCGCGTCTGTGCACGATCTGCCTGATCTGAATCCCTGTTGTTCGTCTTCTAGATTCGTTAAGCTGTTAATTTTATTCGTTATAACCTTTGTTGTTAGTTTTAATGAAGTGTTTAAAAGATTTATTCCCCTGTAGTTTGTAGGCAGTTTTTTGTCTCCTTTTTTAAACATAACTATAGTTGTACTAGTTCGCCATTCGTCAGGTATTCTGTGTTGGTGTAGTATTTTTTGTATTAAAAATGTTAACTGTTGTGTGAGACGTTGGCCACCATATTTTTGCAGTTCGTTTTGAATGCCATCTTGCCCTGGGCTTTTCTTATTCTTTAGTTTTCGAATAGCTGTTTCTACATCACTGGACTCAATTTGTATGTCGCTTTTATTTATTATTTCTTGCGTATTTCGTTCCGCTTGAGGTTCTTCTGATTTATAGAGCTCTGTTAGATAGTTAATCCAATTTTCTTTTGTGATCTGATTTGTTTCGATCATTTTGTTGACCTCCTTTCTTTGATTTCTAATAAATCGCCAGATTTGTTTTTGGAGTCCATAGAAGTCACTCTCCATTCTTTTCGAAAAAATCTCCTAATAATGTTGCTTTGTTTGCCTTACTAATGTCGCTGTTTGATTCCGGATTCGTCTATACATTTCGTATGATTCAGGTGTTCGTAATGTCCTATAGTTAAGGTATGCTATTTTCTTTTTTTTGCATATTTCCTTAATCTCTGGGCGGAACCAAGGAGTTTTGATCATTCTAGCCCGGTTTTTTACATTTCGTGTTCCCAGGGCTTCATATGCAGCTTCTAAAATGTTAGTTTTTAGTTTCTTCCAGGCCGTGTTTGTATTATCTTCTTCTTTTATTGGGTTTATTTCGATTTTATCCTTTAACCTGTTTTCATATAGTTGTTTGGTTGGTAAGTTCCATAGTGACTCGATGTTTATTTTCGATTCTTGAGTTGCTCGGGCAAGATCTCTTTGGGGTTTAAACTTCATTCTTATTTTTGCTAATAGCAGGCTATGATCGCTTCCTACATTCGCGGAATTTAACGTCCTGATATCTAATATTTGGTTTGGTTGGACGTATCTGTTGGTAACAATATAATCAATCGTAGACCTGAAGCCTCTGGTGTTGCTGTATGTAAATTTATAGTGTTCCTTATGATTGTAAAATTATTATTAATCCTTAGCTCGTTAAATGTGCATAACTGTGTTAACGTATACGTTAGTGGAAAATGTGTTTCGTGAAACAAGTGAATAACTTAAGTCAAAAAGAGGCGAAAAGAGCAATAAACGTCGAGAAACAATGTAATTTTACTCGTTTAATCTTTAAAGTACACTTTTCACTTTTTATATTTTAATACATTTCATTTCATATTTCGTTTCATGTACGATATCATTATTATCTTTTTCTAAAATAAGTTACAAAATTTGCGAATATAAAGAGGAAACAACGAGAAGGCTGATTAAAAGTAGGTAAACGTATACTTGACGAAACTTACATAATTCTTGTATAATTTTACATAATTTTTTAATCATATTTATAGAGATATTGTTCGAACTGCCGTATTTCCTCGTCTTGTGGATTCCCTTCATCAATTCGTTGCTAAATAATTTAAAACACAGACAAAATTAATGAGATATAAATCTTACATATAATAATAATAGTAATATATAATTATAATAACGCAGTAATAATTATAATAATTATAATAATAATACTATCGTAAAAGAGTTAATCGAAACAAAAAATAGATAATGTCATTATTGACATAAAAATAAAATGAATTACCTCATCGTCGGTCTCCCCAACGAAGATATTTTTCTCGTCGTCATTTGGGGAATTATCTGTTAATATTTGACGAACAGCGATTACTGAAGAGTCTGCGCAAAGTATAGCATTTAGTCGTTTTAAGAACCATGACATTTTCGTGTTACATAAATTTTGAAATTTAGTCTTAGTTATTGTATTTCCCACAAAATTAGGCAATAATATAAATAACCCATGAAGGGAAGATTCTTTTCTTTTTTTGCATAATTTCTCCACATTAGTGTCTCCTAAGCTATCTTCGTCCAAGTTGAGCGAGGAGAAAATGAAGAATTTTACGTGTGATGGACATTGCTTTCTGCTATATTTATCGAGTATTTCAGTAACTTTAAAATACTTTAACGAAGAAATTGACGAATCTATCTTCGTTCTCTGTAAATCGAATATACCATCGAGTTGAGCTACAGTTAAAGCTCCTTTAAATATTTTGTCAAAGCTTGTGGCTTTGCTCAAGTCAACCTCTTGTCGAAAAATGATCGTTGCTCCATATTCGCGCCATTTAAGGACCAAGTTTTCGCTACCTCGATTTGACATATTAGAAACAATGATAAATTTTCTAGCTCCTTGTTCGATCATCCATTCGATCAGTACTTTTCCAAAGATATTAAAACCGTCAATAACGAGGTAGCATTTATCGCTATGAAAGAAAAGTTGATGAATTAAGTTAGAGAATATTTTTTCTTCTTGCAAGTTGACCAAAACCTGTAAAAAAATACACTCGTATAATAATTTTCAACAAATCGAACGTATTATTCCATAAACTTTATATATAATTTATTACCTTTCCGAAACGTTCACAAGCCTCAATTTTTCTTTCTTCTATTGCTCCCTGAATCGTAATTCTTCGTGATATAATTGGTTTTATTATACCCGCCCGTAGAGCCTGTAGAGAGATTATAATTAGGCCCTTTAGAATCGTAAATTATTACCAAATGTTTTAAATTTTTAACAATGTCCAAACAATCTTCCATATCGTCTAAGATGGAATAGTTTGCAACTACAAAATCAAAACCTTTGCCTTTCGTAATATTCATAATATTAATTTTATAGTCTTTAACTTTGATAATATTGGACTGTGGTAAACGTGGTCGCATCGACTCGATCACTCGTTTTTCTGCTTCCGTTTCGTAAGTAGTGTAAACATCAAAATTATAAGATAAGGATAAATTTATGAGAGCCTGTCCTACGTCGCTAGCACCATAATGTACTAATACAGTTTTAATTCGTTTAAACCTGTAAGTATCCGAATGCAAAATGCAGAAAGCTGCCAAATAGGTTTTGGGAATTGTTGAAGCATCTTCGAAGCTCTTACTGTCTGGAATAATCTAAGTAAAATCTGGATCGGCTGAAATTTCATTACTTATAGTGAAATTATCAACTAGTCCCATTACTCTGCGACCTTTTTCATCTGTCCCTGAATATTCGGCAATAGATATCTGTGATTCTAGGCTGACATCATTTTTTAACAAGTATTCGTAAACCCCTAAGTTAAATGCAGAACATTTAACATTCACAATCTTATTATTTTTTTCTTTAATCAATGGTAATTTTTCCATCCATACTAATGATCCAGATTTATTAATTTTTGCTTGCCAACGCATAGAAGAAGTAGACTTTGCTCGCAATGGCATCCATTTGTATGTGCCCCATACCCCGTTTGGGGCTAATACATTTTCACGAAGATTAAGTTTTACTTATGATTTATAGAATTCATTTTGAAGTGAGAATTTCGGTGCCTTAGCATCTTGTAAATCTAAAATTTGAAGTTTTTTATACCCCGGTTCTCCTTTTATATTTCGAAGTATCTCAAGTATATCATTATCGATAATAGTGTTAACCACAAATATAACATTGTCATATTTTGAGTCTTGTAGGCAGATTTTTAACCGATCTAAACAGTTTTCGTGGTTATTAACGACAACAGTTTTTCCTAAATTTCTTTCTTTATGTAAAAGAAGAGCTGTACGACAGAGAGCAATTTTTATTTTCAGGACGACGTTTAATCCCACACTTGTCAATACAGAAATCGCATTATCTTCCTCTTTCGTTTCAATGATTGTCAATAAAAATGATTTTTTATCGAGAGTACTAATAAGTCTTCTTACATCGGTATAATGCGCGTTATTTATAATCGTTAAAATAAAATTCTCATGAATTGTCTTATAAAGCAACTCTCTAGTAATTAATTTTATGTTGAAGTTTTTCCTCGTCCTTTTTATAGAATTCTCGAGAAAATCCAAAATATTCTCAGTATTCTTTTTTACTCATTCGTTAACAATATCTTTTCTTCACTGTTCATACTAATATTTTGTGAAATTAATCCTAGTACTGCGTTTAATACGTCGTCGATATCCATCTTTGTTTTATTGATATTCTGAATAAATCGAAGTTCATCCGTGACAATTTTCAAATTCCTGTTTTTAAATATTATTTCTTTAAATTGGATTCCACTCATTGCAATTCCGGGGCAAGCAATGACGTTTGCCAGTTTCTCAAACTTCATCAGTAAGACTACGAAAAAAAATCAGTATAGTTCATATAATTTGTTAAACTATGATACATTACTTTATTTTTTTTGAAACATTTATAAACACGATATTTAAATAAGTGATCAGAAAAATGTTTTTTAATAATATAACAAGTCTGATGTACGAGCATATTTGATGTAAAAACTATTTTTATATCGTTTGGAAAAATATATACGTATTGCTTTCTTGCATACTAGTCGTTTTTGTTTTAACAAATTGTCTATTGTAATATTTCCTAATTGTAAATGTTAGTACATGACGTTAAAAATTAGTTGCCGATTATTATTGTTAAGGAAACAGTCGTAAATAATATATTATCAAAGCATAATTTAATAAATAATATTAATTTTAACTTTTTATTCTTTATTAATAAATAAAGAAAATTAAAATTTATTTATTTTTAAAAAATGCTCTTAAGATTCTACACATTTATTTCAATTTTTATTTATGTGGTAAAAAATTTGAAGAGTTTTAGGACTTTTGGTCTATATTGTAACTTAATAACCACGAGTAAGTTAATATTAGGTTTCAAATGCTTACCATTGTTTTCTTTCATTTTTTCTGTTAATTGTTCCATGTCGATGACAAGTTTTTGTATCCTACTCGGTACCAACATATTTTTATTCCTACTGCTGATAATATGGACTTGAACTAATCCTTCTAGTAATAGCCCCCAGTCTCTGCTCCATTTAAGCGTTCCATTGGAACACAATGTAGAAAGTCCGCTAATAATATTGTAAGATTCTTCATACTGGTAACCATGTAAAAGTAGATTAGAGTAAATATTTTCTTCGTCTAAAATTTCCGTTTCTTCTTTTAGTAAAATGATTTCTGGAATATATTTCTTCTCTGTTTCTGCTAAGCGAATAGTTCCAGAAGCTATCATAATTTTATCTTTGGTTTTTACTTCAAATTTTCCCGAACCTGAAAATTTACATTGTTTCAAATATTGTTTTAAAATATTATATTTATAGGATTGCTATTTATACCTTTAAATGTCATAATAGTAAAATGAATTTTGCCATTTCTAGGTACTTCTAGTAATTTATTGTAAATAATAATGTTCTCGAGTATAAAAGAATTATTAGTCTTATTCGGTATAAAATTCGAGTAAATATTCACAACCAACTTTAAATAGACAGCTGAAGAAATGATAACATTGCCGTTAATTTTAAAATTTCGTAAAAACTTGTATTTATCCGATTCCAAATCTACCAGTTCTTCAGTTTGTTGAGTCTCTCGCAATTTACCACCTTCCACGTGCCTGTCAAACATACACAATAATAGTTTATACCATCTATTTGAGAAAAGTCTATTTTGTACTTACCAATCAGAACTGTGTTCCCATCGAACAAGAGGAGAAATAGATGGGGTCTCTCTAGAAACAGGATAAGGAACTCTCTGATAGAGCTTCCCTGGCGTAATTGGAAATCCAAGATTATAAAGCTTTCCTAATGTGGATAAAATAAAAGTTGCATTGTCCTTATGACCTCTTTTTGGTAATGATAAATTAATGCAACCACTGTCCAATGATTTTTTTTGAATTGCCCAATAAATTAAAAGTATTAGGTTTTTTAATTTAAAAAAATTCTATTAAGAAATATTTTCTAAGGAAGAAGCCTGTAGAAGTTCATGGGGAGAAATTTCAATCGTTATAGCGTTTTGTGGTAACATTGTTAATACTTCTTCGAATAAGACAGGAGAAAGCAGATTATTCGTATGATATTCCGGTGAGGAAAAGTGAGCTTTCATTAAATGTTACTCATTTTTTGGAATAGACGTGCATATCCAACGTTTACTGCGAGTTTTTGGTTGAGAGATTACTTTTTTTAAGTATTCTAACAACTTTGGACCAGCTGGAGAAATGTACCGACTATGAAAAGCAATATTACCAGTCGGCACGGTTTTAGCAAATATTCCATTACTCTAAAGAAAATATAATTACAGTTTCAAAATTTTAATATTTTAAATGTCTATGAAAAAATCTCTTCTAAGCATTACCTGTAATTCTTTTACAAAAGCTTTTATGGACTCGGTAGATCCACTTATGGTAGAACTGTCGGGTCCATTATGACAAGCAACATCAATGTCTTCAGGACAAAAATGTCGCAACTGTTTGTAACCCAGACCTACTGCGGCCATCGTTCCATGTATCAAATCACTTTCCACTGAAGCCAAACCACGAGAAAGAGCGCTTAAAATCATTTCCTCAGCAGTAAAGCAACCATCTGCGTAAGAGCAACCCAGCTCACCAACAGAATGCCCGATCATGTAATTCGGTTTCACGCCAACAGCATATAAAGTATCCACCAGACCGATCTATGTAACAATTATTCGAAATTATTCATTTAAAAAAAATAAACACTGCGCTGAAGGGGAAACATCAGATATATTATTACTTGTATTGCTGCTATTCCCAGAAAGCAGTTTATAATATTATCGTATATTGTTGGATTTTTATCGCATATAATATGCACAATATCGTAACCTCGCGGTCTTAAAACTACATCACATTTTTTTATTGCTCCGGCAAAGATTGGTATTTTCATTAGTGATTCACCTAAAAGAGAATTTTACATTTATTATATATGAGGAGAGAGAGAGAGAGAGATGTAACATTTTTTTAATTATTTAAATATAAAATTTGTAGTACCCATTCCAGTCCATTGTGATCCCATCCCCGAAAAAACGAACCAGATCTCTCGAGATTTAGCTGAAAAATTAGCTTGAACAATCTCTATCGATTGCTCTGAATCAGCTGCTTCAAAATCTGGAATTACTGTATACCCAGAATACAGAGAATTAGGAATGGTTTCTCAGTAATATCAGTAATTAATTGAGCCAGTTCATCATCTCCTCTGCTCGAATTTAACTAAACACAAATAGAATATAAATCATGATCATTTTGCCCAATCACTTCGGTCGTAAAATAAATATCTTACAATATTAAAGATCGACGATATCATTTCCTGAGTTCGACAAGAAGCTACAAAAAGTCGTGGCATATTATATGGTGAAAGTTTTCTCCTTTGCTTCTTTTTTGAATGACGTTTTAGGATAATGTGAGAGAAGGAACCGTTTAAAGCAGCTGTGTTAACAGCAGCGCAACAATCCGTCCAAGGTGTTGGTTCGGTAATTACTTTTACGCGTCCATCCCAAAGACATTGGGCTCCTTCTGGAGGCTCGGAATAATGAAGATTCGGTGGTATAACTCCGGTCTCCATAGCAATTAGTACCTAGAAATAAAAAATAAACAAATGTAGAAAATTAAACCAAATTTGTTTTGTTTTATATTTAATTTTGTCTTTTCAAAAAATTTACCTTGATTATCGAATTTATTGCATTATTATTATATGTGTTACCAATGTTCGACTTAACAGATCCTATTAAAAGAGGATTAGAAAGACTTCGATCTTGACCATAAACAAGATCTATTGCCTTTAATTCTTCGAGATCCATTGATTTTATTCCTGTACCATCGGCCTCGATATATGTTACGTCGCTTGGTTTTAGGCCGCAGTGTTTCAATGTCTGTTTCATTATTTGAGCCTGAGATTCGGCTGTGGGAAATAGACACGTGTTTCTTGGAATTGTTTCAGTGTACTTAACAGAAAGATTAACGACCTCGGCATAAACCCGCTTTGCATTTTCGGCTCTTTGAAGGAAAATGGTTCCTACCGAGTCGCTTCTCGAGAATCCAGACGCTTTCTTATCAAAAGATCTATTTACCTTGTCTGTTGACAACAAACCTAAATAAAAAATTGCATAGAACAAAAAAATTATTCATAAATTACGAAAAATTTAACTTGCTGTTCTAAGATTTGTAATTATCATAAAAAAAAAAAAATATAAGAAAAATTGCCTTTTTGTCTTTACAGGCAAGAACTGGAATAAATTATATCTAATATACTCTTATTTTACCTAATTCGTACAGTTGGGGATATGTTTGGGGAAGTAAGCTTAATATACAACCACTAACAATCGCGTATTTGCAATCTCCAGCTTTTATAGCTTCGTACGCTTTTTGAATTGCTAATGAACTTGATGTGCAAGATGAATCGACAGTGCAGCTTGACCCGGTTAAACCCATACAAAACGAATAAATAACAAAATCGTTTTATAATTTTCGCAACTCAAGAGAATTAAAATGCTTTGGCTGAGTCTCAGGAATGAGCTTGCGATGGAACTTTTTCTTCGGTTCCGTCAATCTTCAAGCAGTTATACACAGCTCGTTGCTTTGTAAATAGTAAATCTCTCTCTTTAGTATATGTGTTGATGCCAAATAAAAATGAAGACACGTATTTTAAAGTTTTATTTGTGTTGAAGGATCATTTACCAAGTGGTAATGTAAAACGAATGATGGTTGATTTTTAGTCTGCATTTATTATGCATTTGGACTGTGTTTCCTCGGTGTTGATGTATCCGGATATTTTTTCCATTTTTCGCAGTGAGTTTGCCGTCAAGTGCAAAGTTTATGGTTGTAAAAACAGTACAATAACGATGTTAGGTTTGCTCTGAATGTGCAGATGTTAATGGCTATTGCTTTTGTGCCTAAACATGATGTATGTGCTTCGTTTGATGAACTGGTCCGGTGTAAATATTTTGAAGAAAATGAAGTGGTTTTGAAGCCTTTAGTTAGTTACTTTAGTTACGTGGATTGGTGTTCCTTCACATAGCGGTAAGCGACGATTAAAGCTATATTTTTCGTTTAGGCTATGGAATTGTCATGATGTTGTACTTCAAGATCTAATGAGGACAAACAATTCACTCGAGGGTTGGCACAACTCATTTAACGGTAAAGTTCGTGTTAATCATGCATCATTGTCCAAGTATATTAGTGTCCTGAAGTGTGAGCAGTCCATTACTGAATGTTTATTAGTGCAAATGAATACTAGGATGACGGTTGCTGCTAAAAAGAAGAGGATTTACGTGGACGTTGATTTACGGCTTAAAAATATTGTAACTGATTATGATCTAGCTAAAAAGTTACAGTTTCTTCATGATATTGCTGCTGTATTGTCATTATAATTTTTTTATCCATTAATTTTTCAGTTATTATTGATAATACCGAGATTAAAATAAAATGTCAGTAATTGTTCAATTTTTATCGTGTTCGACTGCCAAAGAAGTAGTTATTCTCAATCCCAACCTAATTGTCATAAGGCTGAATAGTCGCAGTTAAAAGGTCGTCAGTTGAACTATCACTCGGTTGAAAAGTCGTCAGTTGAAATGTCGCGGTTTAACAGTCGCGGTTGAAACGTCGTTGGTTTAAATGTTACAGAACCTTCACATTCATGTCAATGGTAGTGGTCACAATGTTAGTTATATCATTCGCATTGTGATAGATAGCAATACCTCCAGCTCAAACATTTAATCGTTTGTATTGAATTAAACAATTGCAATTTGGTATACTAAAGGACTCATAATCATATAACTAAGTTTTTCTCAACATTAAAATTTGAGATTTTTGTATAATTGAATCAATCAGCAGTTCATCGGAGTGAACCCACTGACTTTGATAATAGAAAGTATCAAATTGATGATAATTGCTATCCGCTAAATTCATAACAATTTTTGTATCAATAATCACAGGCTGAGGCGATAGTGCAGAAGTCATTAGTAAATTCAAAGTTGATGGAGTACATAAAATTTAATTCGCAGTCGATTGGTATGCTTGTGTAATTATTTTTTTTCACAGCCTATACGCATAACAACATTCTCCGTTGGTATCAGCTGGATCCGCAGAGATGTGGTATCGCGACTTGTCGATAATAAAATAAAGATTACGCAATCTCTTCCTGTAAAAAGAATGAAAGTTAATACAATAAAAATAAATATTACAATGTTTTAAATAAATAATTTTTAACATTATTATAATATTTGTTTCTCTCTCTCTCTTTTCTTAAACAATATTTCTATTTTTACCTATTAATAGATTCTTGTTAAAATTATTTTTTGTCGCTGTAGATGCATTCTATACACATAATAATTCACATGAAACCTCTGCGAATTAAAGAATCTTCCAATATAATATATTTCCTATTTATATTTTAAATTTGTAATAACTAGGATGCATTCCTTCTTCAATTTTTTCAATAGAAAATAAATGCACATGGTTTCTTTGCAGTGTGGTAAAAAGAAGACGGTGTCTTCCAAAATCTTTCATGATTGCAGTGTTGTCAGCTTTTTCTTATCATTGTGGAAAGTTATATACTCTCTTTTCCAGTAAATTAATTGAAAACCTATGAAGAAAGAATAAGTTTATTATTGCTATAAATAAATATTTTTCAAGAAAATTATATTATTTGTTTTTTTCTAAAGAAAAATTTTTATTTTTACATTTTTACAGACACATGTCTTGCTTGTTCCTTGTAACTGCAGCTGCATTTTATTCGCATAATAATTCACATAGACTCTTTACGGAGGAGACATTAGTTGAAAGAAATCTTTATATCGTTAACCATTGAAAATGAAATTTATATGCATAGATCCAATGCTGTAGTGGGGTCTTTTTCTTGGATGTGTTTTTTTTCTTAATATTTATATAATATTCTAAATTTTTTTAAATAAAATTTATATCGTTAGCCAAAAATAAATTCGCACTTCCTATAATACAAATGCATTTTTTTTAAATTATATTTCCTATAAAATGATTATAAAATACTATTGAAAAAATAGAAAAAAAAATTAATTAAGATTACTTCACAATAACAAAAAAGGAAATAAGAAAGCAAAGAAAAAAAACGAAGAGAAAAAGAAAGCAAAGAAAAAGAACGAAGAGAAAAAGAAAGAAAGAAAGTTAAAAGTACCTGTTAGCGCTGTCAAGATAAGATATAGGTATCGACGATGTGAAAAACACACACACACACTGTAGTCACTGTAGCCATTACACTACTACACTATGTATTCAATTTAATACACAAATAAATTTTTACAAAACAAAAGACCAGTAATTTAAAATTTTATAAAATAAATAATTTATTAGGAAAAATATTTAAATTTTAAGTTTCGTCTTAAAAAGAATACGTATTCAATATGATATACAAATAAAATCTTGTGAAGGCAAAAAATTTATATCAATTAAATATACTAATTAATTTTATGTGTCGAGACATAAAATAATTCATTATTTTTACTTTCGACTAAATAATAATACTTTCTGTTAAAATAAATTATTGTTTTCCTTTTATTCATGGTTCACTATTTTTGACAATAAATAAAAAAACGGCGTGCCATACGCATCAAGATTCGATTTAAGATCGATGCGCTTATACGCCGATATATATAGATATACAGAACGCTCGAAACTCGATGGCTAAAACGAAAAATGCTTGCTACCGAAAGAAAAAATATAAAAAGAGAAATATCGGTTTTCTTTCTCACTCGCACTCGTATACAAAAGGCTCGACGCTCGATGGCCAAGACGTAAAATTCTTGCTACCGAAAGAAAAAATATAAAAAGAGAAATATCAGAACGCTCAACAATCGATGGCCAAGGACAATAATACTCGTTATCGCATGATAAATAAAAAGAGAGAAATATTGGTTTGTTCTCTCACTCGCACTTTCATTCAAGACCGAGAGTCCCGAAGATTGCCCAAGATCCTTCGTTTATGAAATAGTACACACGGACGCTCGCACGCACACTATCCCGCTCGCGTGTAAAAGCCGACTGAGAGGCGGGACTTGCTTCCCCACTCTTACAATTACTTTTACCACTCTTTCTCGCTTACTTTTGCAAATACGAAGATAAACCTTAGAACATTTTTTATATATTTTTCAATTCTCTATAATTTTTGTTTGAAATTTTATCGATTAAATGCCTAAATTCTAAGATAAGGCCATTTATTACCCTTTTTTACCCTTCTTCTAAAAAAACAAGATACTTTATTGCAAAAAAATTAGCACTATTCGATTCAGCGTCGTCAAGTTACATTTACAAGGGGACGTTACACTGTGACCCCCACAGATCTTAACGAGCTTTGGTATATTAGTAGTATACTTTTAGGGTGTTATCGTGGTAAAGGGTTTTTTCAAAATGCGCAGCCGTTTTTGAGAAAAAAGGTTTTACAGTTTTGACTTTTGTTGTATATATGTTTAAATTATTTTAATTTCGACCGTGTATCAAGTGACGCGATAGCGTCAATAGTAGCGTTCTCGCTTCTCGCGCGGCTAGTCAGTGTTCGATCCTTCGTGGGGACAGTTTTTTTTATTAATTTTTTTTCTTTCTGTTTTCTAATTTTTTTTTCATATTTATTAATTTTTATATATATACAGGAAAGAGAAAATTATTTATTACGAAAAAAATTAGAAATAATAAATTTTTTAAAATCTTGCTCAAATAATAAAGGAAAATTGATTACTTGAATTACAGTTAACATTTCATTTTTTAAAAGGTATATAAAAATAAATAAATCTTCAATATACTAACAAATAACATTCGTATATATTCTAATCATTAAAAATTTCATGTAGATATAATATTAAGTTAATGCCTTATTAAAACCAAATGAAAGAGAAATATTTTTAAACGTTTATCAGGTTTGTTTTCCAACAGATCTTTTAAAAAGTCGTTGTTTATGTAACAAGTCATCTTTCATTAATTGCGCAGAATGTGAAAAAATTTATTGTTTTGAATGCTTTTACAATAACTATCACTCTGGAACCTGCGTGTATTAAATAATAATAGATGTAAAATAAATGTTAAAACTCGTAGATATAAAAAAATTATATATGAAATTGTTAATGAATAGAATATATACGATTGTTGTTTGTTAATATATTAAAGATTTATTTATTTTTATATACCATTTAAAAAATGAAATGTTAACTGTAATTCAAGTAATCATTTATCCTTTATTATTTGCGCAAGATTTAAAAAAATTTATTATTTCTAATTTTTTTTCTAATAAATAATTTTCTGTTTCCTGTATATATATAAAAATAAATAAATATGAAAAAAAATTAGAAAACAGAAAGAAAAAAATTAATAAAAAAAACATTCCCCACGAAGGATCGAACACTAACTAACCGCTCGAGAAGCAAGAACGCTACTAATGACGCTATCGCGTCGCTTGATACACAGGCAAAATTAAAATAATTTAAACATATATACAACAAAAGTCAAAACTTTAAAACCTTTTTTCTCAAAAACGACTGCGCATTTTGAAAAAACCCTTTACCACGATAACACCCTAAAAGTATATTACTAATATACCAAAGCTCGTTAAGATCTGTGGGGGTCACAGTGTAAGGTCCCCTTGTTAGATCAAGTTTACACACCTTAATCAAAAATGGGAAGTTTGGCTCTTTTTGACTGGCCTATTTTGTTACATATCATATTATATACGTGTTATCCCCGTCTATTATTTGTCGTCATTTCTTTGCAACGTCTTTTGTCATTTCTTTGCAACGTCTTTCGTCATTTCTTTGTAACGTCTTTCGTCATTTCTTTGTAACGTCTTTCGGCATTTCTTTGTAACGTCTTTTTTCTTAATTTTTCCTTTCTTTCAAATCCCCACTTCGCACCCTCACGGATGGCATTGATCGTATGATTTCTTTGCTTTCGGTCACGTACGTTATAAGCACTCACCGCACGCGATACATACATTCTTATACACTCATACTCACACCATACACACGACAAAAGAAAGACATTTTCCTTAACTTTCCTTATAAGGAAATTGTCTGCAGCTATTATCGGAACATCCATAGGCACACTTCTAAAAGAAATCGCTCTTCGTTATCTACGTCTCAAATTTCTTTCTGTTCCCTCGGGACAGGAAATACTGCTTTATTTTTCACTCTCGAATTTCTCTTATCCTCACAATAGGAAGATAAAGTATTTGTAAGTTTTCTTTAAAAATAAAAAAAAAATTCCCTCCAGAAAAAACGCAAGAATCAGTCTGAAAATTGGACTAAAATTAAAAGTGTTTCTTTGACTTGTTGAAGAAACACTTATAGCGCTGCGTTATCTAAATCTCTAAATTTCTAATTTTTCACTTTTTGATATCCCTAAGCAGAGAAAGGATTTTAAGTGCGTAAATTTTACCGTTATATCTGTTTCAACATATAATACGAATTATATGATCAAAATCTAGGATTCTTCAATTATATATAGCCTATGCAATATTCAACTTCGCCTAATACAATTAATGAACTGATTGAATATGTTCGGAACGCTTATTATAAATTAAACGGAGAGATGCTTGATGATATTTATGTAATATTACAAACGTGTATGAAATTAAAATAAATCAGTTGAATTAAGCAAATTATCTAAGGGCTGATTATAGTTTTAAAATTTATTTAAATATATTAGTGGTGAACAATCTGACAACCTGACACGTCCAATCAATTCGGAATTAATTATTCTCTTTTCTCATCATTTTTTGAGCTACGATTTTTCCCGCACACTTTGTCCTTTCTCTTGTTCTAATTTATATAAATTATTAATTTTCATATAGTAATTATAACTCACAATTGGTTTTATCTCACGTAGTTACAGTGCAGCTACTGGTACAAACGACGTAGCCCCTAACAATGTAATCTAAAATATGTATATCAAATAGCGAGTAGTGTAACAAGTGCTCACAATCACAGTTAGTAATTTACTATCCATAACTTTTGAGATTGTGCTTACAGCATTAACACTACAATTATACGAACTAAGTTAGTCGAATTTACTGGTTCAAGTAAAGCTAGTTTCTATTATTTGTATATTATTTTTTTTAATATAAATATGTTTTATTGTAGGTAAATTTTTAGCAATATGTTGTTAAACCTGAATTGACATTGAATAGATACTTAAAAAAATATTAAAAAGTTTGTATTTATTACTATTTATTTATTTTAATTTTAATTAAATTTATATACCAGTCAAAAATATTAGTTTAAATGAAGTGAGTCTCTATTATTAATTTTTTTTACAGTATAAATATTTATAATATTAATTACGCATTTTTATAACAATATTTTTTACTTGACATTAAATAAAAGTTAAAAAATATGTAAATAAACATTTATATTTATATTTTCTTTTTAATTTTCTTTCAAATATTTTATGTGGTTAATTTAGTTCCTGCGTTGTAGGTGTGGTTGCCATTTTTTTCGGTATGAATTTTTCCCATTACATGCAAGCGTTTTGAAACAGTCATTGAAAAAGCACTTAACTCTTTCAAAAATTCTAAAATCGTCTGAATTAAATTTTAATTGAGTGATTTTTGCAATTCAAAATTTTTTTAATTCTTTAGCTATCTGAGACGTTCTTTGTCTTTCACGTCAAAATCACTCTTTTAAAAGCGTTTAAACAGAACATTAAGAAATCCAACCCGCTAAGATTGAATCTCTTTTAACAATGTATATGTTACCGTTAAAGCTCGAAAATCGTTAATGTACACATTACCTAGTTAATCTACAGATTAATTAATTTGTTCCGTTAACGAGCGGAACAAGAGTTTTCAACATTTTACCTAGTTAATGTAAACATTAAAGTAAGTTGCTAGTCGTAGAAACCAATTGCTATGTAATTAAAGAAAAAACAATATTAAGATTGCATTAATAATTAGGCATAATTTTTGGTAATGTTAAGGAGGATATTATCGTATTTATTTCTTCTATATAAATCACAAACACACGCACGCACACACTTATCGTAGAAACAATACATAATTTTCGTCGCCTATATATACTCATTTTTCCCTCCATCATCTTTTGTTATTTTCTCGCATTCTTAATCGAAGTTTCCCGACCATTTCCGATCATATAAACTCCAGATTCTTCCTTACTTCCGGATAGAGAGTGTATTCGGAAGGTTTCAGTACGACCAAACATCAGGCGATTATCTCAAGCGACGTCGCCTGACAAACGAAAAACACTCGTACGCAACAAAAGAATCATATTCAGTCTCCTAGCAACCTTTTCTCACACATACAAACACTATTCACAGCAAATAAGTTCGTATATCCTGAAAACTGATTCGTTGTGGAAAGAAAGTGACTAGTCAAGGAAGTGTTGACAGGAATAGGCTTATAAAGAGGATCAGGGAGCGAAGCGAGACATTTTCGTTTGTCTTCTTGGATCTTTCGCTTTTGTGTTTCGTTATTAAGTGTATATCTGCTTTGTTGTAAAGTCAGTGAATTTTTTTTTTTTTTTAAGTAGTCGTTAACGTGAAAGAATAAATTTGAAGACAATCGAATTTGAGAGAATATATTTTAGTAAAATTAGTTATTTTTACCCGCGACTAGTACTGTTCTGTTAGTGTTTATCGAAGGTGTGCCAGAGGCCCAAATCCACGAGCTACTACAGAAAAAGGTGAGAATCTTATTTTTATTTTTAACATATGTGCGCAGCTCTGTCCTTTTTTGAACCACATATTTTCTGGTGCTGTTTTATGTTTAATAACAATTCAAAATTAATTAAAAAATGTGGAAATTATCACTAGTAAGCTTGTTTTCGTCTATAGTATTATTATTTAGTGCATCGAATAAATTATCAATCAAAAATGTACTTTAAATTTAATTTTCATTTGTTTTATGCACGTCATTTTGCAATTATTTTATGTACTTATAATTCATATTATAAATTATCATAAAAAGACTGTAAATATAATTGATTTTTAAATGATATTTTCCTTACAAATTAAAACACGACTTTTCAAATAATAAAATACTTTGCAACTTTATAAGGAATGATGAAAAGCTACCGATGTAATGGCTATAATAACCGATTGATTTTTATTTGTTAGGGGAATATACGAGAATTCGTTATCATGGAATGTAACAAGAAAATTTCTTTTTAATTCGTTATATCATCGATTGAGTTGAAGAAACCTGAAAACTAGTTGTGTGGAATATGTTAACATTCTGATAAAATACTAACCGATTTTCTGCTTAAACTACTTACTTACTTCTCTATCGTTTATCATTTATCGTTTATTATTTATCGTCTATCATTTATCGTTTATTGCCATTTCTTTTCTGCGTCTTTTTCTTTAATCTTCCTTTTCTTCGATATATCTGCTCCGCTCCATCGCAGGTAACAATCGATGTCTATGGCGCTCTTTCTTCGGTTACGTACGCGATAAGTACGCACACATACTTTTTCATACTTATAATTATATATTATTCAACACGACAAAAGAAAGATCATTTCCTGTAGCCTTTACTTTCAAGAAAATCGTCTTTTGTTATTTAAAAAATATCTATATGCGCACTTTCAATAGCGATTGTTCTCTATTATACGTCTTACATTTTTTTCCTTTCTTTTTTTCTTTTGTTGTTTTCTATATTATATTCATTCACACGAGATACGAAATACTGCTTCCTGTTCATTTCTGAATTTTTTTTATCCTTACAATTTTTAAAATTATTTCTTGATCACACTTTTGTCATATTTTTATACACAGTCAAATATATTTACAATAGTTCAGATCTTGTCACCGAATTCCTTTGTTAAATTCAATTATCTTAATTTCTTTTGGGATTAAAATTTCATGATCTCATCATAGATTATTAAATAATAAACATTTTATTTCAATTTTCACTTTAATACAAATCATTATTCTTGGAATATTTTTCACTCTATACCAAATTCATGAATATTTTAAAACTTCTTTTTCAATTGCTGATTCAATTTTTGGCTTAATTTTTTTTTTTAATCACAAGATTTCATGGAATTCATGTTATTTTAATTGGAATAATAATTTTAATTATTTGCTTAATCCGATGAATAAATAAACATTTTTCTTGTAATAATCACTTTGGGCATGAATCAGCAATCTGATATTAACATTTTGTTGATATTGTTTGATTATTTGTGTATACTTAATTTATTGATGATCTTTTTGAAATTTATTAATTTATTAAATTATGTATATAGTATAAAAGTTACATTTAACTTCTAATTAAGAAAATTATTAATTTAATAATATAAGTAATAAATTTTATTTATGCATAATTTTAAATTAAAATAATTATTTCTAAAATATAAATTATTATCACTATTTCATTATATATTATTTCATTATTTTTAACTTTAACTTTATTTTTTTTAATTTAACTTTAATATTATTAACTATAATATTATTAAAACTTAAGTTTTAAATCAGGTCTTAGAGCATTAAAAGAGCTTTAAGGTGACCATGTTATAACATTTTAGAATTTGTTAGTTTTCGAGTTATTAATGTTTTTGTGTACAAAGTACTTCTTTTTATATAGACACCCTATATATTTTAAATTCTTTTGCTTAACATCAAGTTGTTGGGCATTGAAAGAGCTTTAAAACAGATATTTTAAAACATTTTAAAATAAGATTGTCTTTGAGAAAGTAAAATTTATGTGTACAGCTTGTTTCTTTTTCTATTTAGAAAACCTATAAGTTTCAAATACTTAAGTTTATCATAAGATCTTAGAACATATAAAGAGCTAAAAAATGAACATATTAAAACATTTCAAAATGTGCTAGTTTTTGAGTAAATAAAGTTTTTGTCTACAGATTCCTTCTTTTTTTTAAAAAAACCCTATAGATTTTAAATACTTAAGTTTTAAATCAAGTTGTAAAGCATTAAAAGACCTTTAAAATTACCATGTTTTAACATTTTAGAATTTGTTAGTTTTCGAGTTATTAATGTTTCTGTGTACAAAATATTCCTTTTTTTTTTGACACCCTATGTATTTTAAATTGTTTTGCTTAACATCATGTTGTTGGTCATTGAAAGATATTCAAAATGACTATTTTAAAACATTTTAAAATATGTTTGTTTTTGAGATATAAATGTTTATGTGTACAAAGTACTCCTTCTTTTTTAGACACCCTATGTATATTAAATACTTTTGCTTAACATTATGTTTTTAAGCATGAAAAATCTTTAAAATGGCTATTTTAAAACATTTTAAAATAAGTTTGTCTTTGAGAAATTATAATTTATGTGTACAGCTTGTTCCTTTTTTTTTTTAGAAAACCTATAAGTTTTAAATACTTATGTTCATCATACGATTTTAGGGCATTTAAACAGCTTTAAAATGACAATGTAATAATATTTAAAAATTTGTTAGTTTTCGAGTAATTGAAGTTTGTGTTTACAGATTCCTTCTTTTTTTTTAAAAACCCTATATTTTTTAAATATTTAAGTTTTAAATCTGTTTTTAGTGCATTAAAAGAGCTTTAAAATGACCACGTTTTAACATTTTAGTATTTGTTAGTTTTGAGTTAATAATGTTTTTTTGTACAAAGTAAGCCTCTTTTTTAGACACCCTATGTATTTTAAATTCTATTGCTTGACATCATGTTTTTGTGCATTGAAAGAGGTTTAAAATGGCTTTTTTAAAACATTTTTAAAATAAGTTGGTCCTTAAGAAATTAAATTTTATGTGTACAGATGGTTTCTTTTTTTTTTTTAGATAACCTATATGTTTTAAATACTTATGTTCAGCATACGATTTTAGAGCATTAAAAGAGCTTGAAAATGACAATGTAATAATATTTTAAAATTTGTTAGTTTTCGAGTAACTGAAGTTTCTGTGTTCAGAATCCTTCTTTTTTTTAAAAAACCCTATATTTTTTAAATATTTAAGTTTTAAATCTGATTGTAGTGCATTAGAAGAGCTTTAAAATTACCATGTTTTAACATTTTTGAATTTGTTAGTTTTCGAGTTATTAGTGTTTTTGTGTACAAAGTAATCATTTTTTTTTAGACACCCTATGTATTTTAAATTCTTTTGCTTGTCATCATGTTGTTTGGCTAGAAACGAGCTTTAAATTGGCTTTTTTAAAGCATTTTAAAATAAGTTTGTCTTTGAGAAATTAAAGCTTATGTGTAGAAATTGTTTCCTTTTTTTTTAATACCTATATGTTTTAAATACTTATGTTCAGCATACGATTTTAGAGCATTAAAAGAGCTTTAAAATAACAATGTAATAATATTTTTAAATTTGTTAGTTTTCAAGTAATTGAAATTTTTGTTTTCAGATTCTTTCTTTTTTTTTAAAAAAACCCTATATTTTTTAAATATTTAAGTTTTAAATCTGATTGTAGTGCATTAGAAGAGCTTTAAAATTACCATGTTTTAACATTTTTGAATTTGTTAGTTTTGAGTTAATAATGTTTTTTTGTACAAAGTAAGCCTTTTTTTTAGATACACTATGTATTTTAAATTCTATTGCTTGGCATCATGTTTTTGGGCATTAAAAGAGCTTTAAATTGGCTTTTTTAAAACATTTTAAAATAAGTTGGTCTTTGAGAAATTATATTTTATTTGTAGAGCTTGTTTCCTTTTTTTTAGAATACCTATATGTTTTAAATACTTAGGTCCAGCATACGATTTTAGAGTATTAAAAGAGCTTTAAAATGTCAATGTAATAACAATTAAAAATTTGTTAGTTTTCGAGTAATCGAAGTTTTTGTTTCAGATTCCTTCTTTTATTTTAAAAACCCTATATATTTTAAATATATTTAAGTTTAAATCTGTTGTAGTACATTAGAAGAGCTTTAAAATGACAATGTTTTAACATTTTAGTATTTGTTAGTTTTAAGTTAATAATGTTTTTTTGTACAAAGTAAGCCTTTTTTTTAGACACCCTATGTATTTTAAATTCTATTGCTTGGCATCATGTTTTTGGGCATTAAAAGAGCTTTAAATTGGCTTTTTTAAAACATTTTAAAATAAGTTGGTCTTTGAAAAATTAAATTTTATTTGTAGAGCTTGGTTTCCTTTTTTTTTAGAATACCTATATGTTTTAAATACTTATGTTCAGCATACGATTTAGAGTATTAAAGAGCTTTAAATGTCAATGCATAACAATTAAAAATTTGTTAGTTTTCGGGTAATTGAAATTTTTGTGTTCAGATTCCTTCTTTTTTTTTAAAAACCCTATATTTTTTAAATATTTAAGTTTTAAATCTGTTTGTAGTGCATTAGAAGAACTTTAAAATGACCGTGTTATAACATTTTGGTATATGTTAGTTTTCGAGTTAATAATGTTTTTGTGTACAAAGTACTTCTTTTTTTAGAGACACCCTATATATTTTAAATTCTTTTTCTTAACAGCATGTTGCTGGGCATGAAAAGAGCATGAGTTTGGCTATTTTAAAAAATTTTAATAAAAGTTGGTCTTTGAGAAATTTAATTTTATGTGTACATATGGTTTTTTTTTTTTTTAGATAACCTATGTGTTTTAAATACTTATGTTCAGCATACGTTTTTAAAGCATTAAAAGAGCTTTAAAATGACAATGTAATAATATTTTAAAATTTTTTAGTTTTCGAGTAATTGAAGTTTTTGTGTACAGATTACTTTTTTTTTTTTCAAAACCCTATATTTTTTAAATATTTAAGTTTTAAACCTGTTTTTAGTGCATTAGAAGAGTTTAAAAATGACCATGTTATAACATTTTAATATTTGTTAGTTTTCGAGTTAATAATGTTTTTTTGTACAAAGAAAGCCTTTTTTTTAGACACCGTATGTATTTTAAATTCTATTGCTTGACACCTTTTTTTTGGGCATTGAAAGAGCTTTAAATTGGCTATTTTAAATTATTTTAAAATAAGTTGGTCCTTAAGAAATTAAATTTTATGTGTACCGATGGTTTCTTTTTTTTTTTTAGATAACCTATATGTTTTAAATACTTATGTTCAGCATACGATTTTAGAGCATTAAAAGAGCTTTAAAATGACAATGGTATAATATTTAAAAATTTGTTAGTTTTCGAGTAATTAAAGTTTTTGTGTACAGATTCCTTCTTTTTTTAAAAAACCCTATATTTTTTAAATATTTAAATTTTAAATCTGGTTATAGATCATTAAAAGAGCTTTAAAATGACCATGTTTTACCATTTTTGAATTTGTTAGTTTTCGAGTTATTGAAGTGTTTTTGTACAGATTCCTTCTTTTTTTAAAAAACCCTATATATTTTAAATACTTAAGATTTAAATCTGGTTGTAGAGCATTAAAAAAGCTATAAAATGACCACGTTTTAACATTTTTGAATTTGTTAGTTTTTGTGTTATTAATGTTTTTGTGTACAAAGTTCTCCTTTTTTTTTTAGAAACTTTATGTTTTTTAAATTCTTTTGATTGACATCATGTTGTTGGGCTTTGAAAGAGCATTTAAATGGCTATTTTAAAACATTTTAAAATAATTTGTTCTTTAAAAAATTAAAGTTTATGTGTACAGATGGTTTCTTTTTCTTTTTAGAAAACCTATATTTTTTAAATACTTATGTTCAGCATACGATTTTAGAGCATTAAATGAGCTTTAAAATGACAATGGTATAATATTTAAAAATTTGTTTGTTTTCGAGTAATTACAGTTTTTGTATACAGATTCCTTCTTTTTTTAAAAAACCCTATATTTTTTAAATATTTAAGTTTTAAATCTGGTTGTAGAGTAATAAAAGAGCTATAAAATGACCATGTTTTAACATTTTTGAATTTGTTAGTTTTTCAATTATTAATGTTTTTGTGTACAAATTTCTCCTTTTTTTTAGAAACTTTATGTTTTTTAAATTCTTTCATTAACATCATGTTGTTGGGCTTTGAAAGAGCATTTAAATGGCTATTTTAAAACATTTTAAAATAAGTTGGTCTTTGAGAAATTAAAGTTTATGTGTAAAGCTTGTTTCTTTTTTTTTTAAAAAACTTATAAGTTTTAAATACTTATGTTCAGCATACGATTTAAGAGCATTAAAAGAGCTTAAAAATGACTATGATATAACATTTTAAAATTTGTTAGTTTTCGAGTAATTGAAGTGTTTTTGTAAAGATTCCTTCTTTTTCTAAAAAACCCTATATTTTTTAAATATTTAAGTTTTAAATCTGGTTATAGAGCATTAAAAGAGCTTTAAAATGACAATTGTATAATATTTAAAAATTTGTTAGTTTTCGAGTAATTACAGTTTTTGTATACAGATTCCTTCTTATTTTAAAAAACCCTATATTTTTTAAATATTTAAGTTTTAAATCTGGTTGTAGAGTAATAAAAGAGCTATAAAATGACCATGTTTTAACATTTTTGAATTTGTTAGTTTTTAAATTATTAATGTTTTTGTGTACAAGTTTCTCTTTTTTTAGAAACTTTATGTTTTTTAAATTCTTTTGATTGACATCATGTTGTTGGGCAATGAAAGAGCATTATATTGGCTATTTTAAAACATTTTAAAATAAGTTAGTCTTTGAGAAATTAAATTTTATGTATATAGATGGTTTTTTTTTTTTTTAGATAACCTATATGTTTTAAATACTGAAGTTCAGCATACTATTTTAAAGCATTTAATTAGCTTTAAAATGACAATGTTTTAACATTTTAGAATTTGTTAGTTTTCGAGATATTAAAGTTTCTGTGTACAAAGTACTTCTTTTTTTTTTAACACCCTATGTATTTTAATTACTTTTGCTTAACATCATGTTGTTGGGCATTAAACGAGCTTTAAAAAAGCTATTTTAAAACATTTTAAAATAAGTTTGTCTTTGAGAAATTAAAGTTTATGTGTAGAGCTGGTTTCTTTTTTTTTTAGAAAACCTATAAGTTTTAAATACTTAGGTTTAGCATATTATTTTAGAGCATTTAAAGAGCTTTAAAATGACAATATTAAAACATTATAAAATTTGCTTGTTTTCGTGTTGTTGAAGTTTCTGCTTACTGATTACTAATTTATTTTTTAAAACACTATATATTTTAAATACTTAAGTTTTAAATCTGGTTGTAGAACATTAAATGAGCTATTAAATGACCATGTTTTAACATTTTAGAATTTGTTAGTTTTCAAGATATTCATTTTTTGTGTACAGATTCCTTCTTTTTTATAAAAAACACTATATTTTTTAAATATTTAAGTTTTAAATCTGGTCGTAGAGCATTAAAAGAGCTATAAAATGACCATGTTTTAACATTTTTGAATTTGGTAGTTTTCGAGTAATTGAAGTGTTTTTGTACATATTCCTTCTTTTTTAAAAAAACCCAATATATTTTAAATACTTAAGATTTAAATCTTGTTGTAAAGCATTAAAAGAGCTAAAAAAGGACCATGTTTTAACATTTTTGAATTTGGTAGTTTTTAAGTTATTAATGTTTTTGTGTACAAAGTTCTCCTTTTTTTGAGAAACTTTAGGTTTTTAAATTCTTTTGATTGACATCATGTTGTTGGTTATTAAAAGAGCATTAAATTGGCTATTTTAAAACATTTTAAAATAAGTTAGTCTTTGAGAAATTAAAGTTTATGTGTACAGCTTGTTTCTTTTTTTTTTTAGAAAACCTATAAGTTTTAAATACTTAAGTTTAGCATACTATTTTAGAGCATTTAAAGAGCTTCTTCTTCTTCTTCTTCTTTCTTTAGTTTAGGCAAATTGCCTGTTCCTTAACGACGTTTTTCTGCCTATTGCACTGTTAAATTGTCGCACCATCGTTTTCGTGGGCGTCCCGTGCTTCTGCGGCCTGCCGGTGACTTATCCCGTGCAATTCTGACAATTCTTCTATTGTCCATTCTACTAATGTGCTCGTTCCATTCTTTTTTTCTTTTTAGTATCCATACGTTGATATTTTCCACTTGGCATGTTCTTCTTATATCTTCACTTCTCTCTCGATCCAGCAGTGTTTTTCCAACTATTCTGCGAAGCACTCTCATTTCGGTTGTCTCTAGTAACTGTTTCGTTTTCGCCGTGTCTGGTCGAGTTTCTGCGATATATGACATAATAGGTCTTACCATTGCCTTGTAGATTCTTGCTTTGGTCTCTATGTCCATGTTTTTGTTTCGCAATATTGTGTCATTCAAACAACCCGCTATTCTGGATGCCTTCATTGTCTGTTCTCTTACCTCTGCTTCAACATCACGATACCCTGCGATTTCTATTTCTAGGTACTTAAATCTCATTTCCTGCTAAATAACCTTCCCTTCAATTTCCAGTTTGCATCTTAACGGTGTCTTTGATGTTGTCATGCATTTTGTTTTCTGTGCCGATATTTTCATGTTGAATGATTTGGCTATGCAGTTAAATCGGTGTAGTAAACGTTGTAGATCATCCTCATTTTCGGCCATTAATACAGCGTCATCAGCATAGCATAGGATGGTTATTTCTTCGCTGCCCATTTTATATCCTTTTAGCAGTCTTACGTTTCTTATTATTTCGTCCATGATGATGTTAAAAAGCAGGGGACTTAGGGAATCCCCTTGTCGGATACCACGACCTGCATCAATCGGTTCAGTCAAGGCATCATTTATCCTTGCTTGGATCTTGTTGTTTCTATAGATGTTTTCTATGGTCTTAATAAGATTATTCGGAATTTGTCGGTTATAAAGGAGGTGAATAACATCCTTTAATTGCACCCGGTCAAATGCTTTTTCCAGATCAATGAAACACATATATGCTTGTCTGTTGTATTCAATTGATTTTTCTGTTATCTGTCTTATGATAAAAACCGCGTCTGTGCATGATCTACCTGATCTGAATCCCTGTTGTTCGTCTTCTAGATTCGTTAAGCTGTTAATTTTATTCGTTATGACTTTTGTTGTTAGTTTCAATGAAGTATTTAAAAGATTTATTCCCCTGTAATTTGTAGGTAGTTTTTTGTCTCCTTTTTTAAACATAACTATAGTTGTGCTGGTTCGCCATTCATCAGGTATTTTGTGTTGGCATAGTATTTTTTTGATTAGGAATGTTAACTGTTGTGTGAGACGTTGGCCACCATATTTTAGTAATTCGTTTTGGATGCCGTCTTGCCCTGAGCTCTTCCTATTCTTTAGTTTTCGAATAGCTGTTTCTACATCACTGGACTCAATTTGTATGTCGTTTTTAGTTACTATTTCTGGCGTATTTAGTTCCACTTGAGGTTCTTCTGATTTATAGAGTTCTGTTAAGTAACTAATCCAGGTTTCTCTTGTGATCTGATTTGTTTCGATCATTTCGTTGACCTCCTTTCTTTGGTTTCTAATAAATCGCCAGATTTGTTTTTGTAGTCCATAGAAGTCACTCTCCATTCTCTTCGAAAAAATCTCCCAATGATGTTGTTTTGTTTGCCTTACTAATGTCGCTGCTTGAATCCGGATTCGTCTATACATTTCGTATGATTCAGGTGTTCGTAATGTCCTATAGTTAAGGTATGCCATTTTCTTTTTTTTGCATATTTCCTTAATCTCTGGGCGGAACCAAGGGGTCTTGATCATTCTAGCCCGGTTTTTTACAGTTCGTGTTCCCAGGGCTTCGTATGCAGCTTCTAAAATGTTGGTTCTTAGTTTCTTCCAGGCTATGTTTATGTTATCTTCTTCTTTTATTGGGTCTTTTTCGATTTTTTCTTTCAACCTGTTCTCGTATAGTTGTTTGGTTGGTAAGTTTCATAGTGACTCGATGTTTATTTTCGATTCTTGAGTTTCTCGTGCAAGATTCCCTTGGGCTTTAAACTTCATTCTTATTTTTGCTAATAGCAGGCTATGATCGCTTCCTACATTCGCGGAGTTTTATGTCCTAACATCTAGTATTTGGTTTGGTTGGACGTATCTGTTAGTAACAATGTAATCAATTGTAGACCTGAAGCCTCTGGTGTTGCTGTATGTAAATTTATACTGTTCCTTATGATTGTAAAATGTGTTATTAATCCTTAGCTCGTTAAATGTGCATAGTTGTGTCATTAGTTCTCCATTGTCATTTAACACGTTTTCGTTGAACCTTTGTTTTATTCCAGGAATTATTTCATTTCCGATGCGAGCGTTGAAATCTCCAAGGATTATCATTTGTTGGTTACTTGGTAATGATCCGACTAAATTTTGTAGTTGGTCGTAGAAGGCTTCTCTTTCTTCTTTTGGTTTGTTATCTTCAGGTGCATATAGTGACACTATATTTAATTTTTGGTCTTCCGCTTTCATTTTTACAACCAAGATTCGTGAAGATACGTAGCTACATTCTTGTATGTTATTTTGGTACTTTTTAGACACTGCGATAGCTACCCCTTCTTTTGCCCTGGTTTGTTTTTCGACTCCACTATATATCACCAGGTAGTCGTCATATTGTATTTGCCCTTTGCCTTTCTTTTTTGTTTCTTGTAAGGCGCAAATATCAATATTGTTGTCTTTTAGTTCTTTCAGGGTCTCCTGGTCTTTTTGTTCAATGATTTTATATTCCAGGTAGCCAAGCGCAGTATATGTTTTTTCTTCCATTCTTTATTCCTTTTTCTTGCATGGGTCGTCATCGTTAAATCCGTCATTTTCCGAGGCATAATTTCTTCTTTTTGAGCAGGTTTCCTTTTTTACGTTGGGTAGGGAGCTAGCCTGACCCAACAACCTTCCTCCTTTTCCCGGGCTTAGGACCGGCAACATGATCGCTGATTTCGATGTTCCATCGATCATGCAGGCGGAGTTATTTAAAGAGCTTAAAAATGAAAATATTAAAACATAATAAAATTTTAATATGTTTAAATGAAAATATTAAAACATATTAAAATTTGCTTGTTTTCGTGTCGTTGAAGTTTTTGTTTACTGACTTCTAATTTATTTTTTAAAACACTATATATTTCAAATACTTAAGTTTTAAATATGGTTGTAGAGCATTAAATGATCTTTAAAATCACCATGTTTTAACATTTTAGAATTTGTTAATTTTCGAGATATTAAAGTTTTTGTGTACAAAGTACTTCTTTTTTTTTAAACACCCTATGTATTTTAATTACTTTTGCTTAACATCATGTTGTTGGGCATTAAACGAGCTTTAAAAGGGCTACTTTAAAACATTTTAAAATAAGTTTGTCTTTGAGAAATTAAAGTTTATGTGTACAGCTTGTTTCTTTTTTTTTTAGAAAACCTATAAGTTTTAAATACTTAAGTTTAGCATACTATTTTGGAGCATTTAAAGAGCTTTTAAATGACAATAATAAAACATTTTAAAATTTAGTTGTTTTCGTGTTGTTAAAGTTTTTGCTTACTGATTACTAATTTATTTTTTAAAACACTATATATTTTAATACTTAAGTTTTAAATCTGGTTGTAGAACATTAAATGAGCTATAAAATGTCCATGTTTTAACATTTAAGAATTTGTTAGTTTTCAAGACATTTAAGTTTTTGTGTACAGATTACTTCTTTTTTTAAAAAACCCTATATTTTTTAAATATTTAAGTTTTAAATCTGGTTGTAGAGCATTAAAAGAGCTTTAAAATGACCATGTTTTACTATTTTTGAATTTGTTAGTTTTCGAGTTATAAATGTTTTTGTGTACAAAGTACTCCTTTTTTTTTAGACACCCTATATATTATAAATTCTTTTGCCTAACATGATGTATTTTGAGCATTAAAAGACCTTTAAAGTTGCTATTTTAAAACATTTTAAAATAAATTAGTCTTTCAGAAATTAAAATTTACGTTTACAGATGGTTTTTTTTTTTTTTTAGATAACCTATATGTTTTAAATACTTAAGATTAGCATACTATTATAGAGCATTTAAAGAGCTTTAAAATGACAATATTAAAACATTTTAAAATTTGCTTGTTTTTGTGTTGTTGAAGTTTTTGTTTACTGATTACTAATTTATTTTCTAAAACACTATATATTTTAAATATTTAAGTTTTTAATCTGGTTGTAGAGCATTAAAAGAGCTTTAAAATGACAATGTTTTAACATTTTTGAATTTGATAGTTTTCGAGTTAATAATGTTTTTGTGTACAAAGTTCTCCTTTTTTTTTAGAAACTTTATGTTTTTTAAATTCTTTTGATTGACATCATGTTGTTGGGCATTAAAAGAGCATTAAATTGGCCATTTTGAAACATTTTAAAATAAGTTAGTCTTTGAGAAATTAAAGTTTATGTGTACAGCTTGTTTCTTTTTTTTTTAGAAAAACTATAAGCTTTAAATACTTAAGTTTAGCATACTATTTTAGAGCATTTAAAGAGCTTAAAAATGACAATATTAAAACATTTTATAATTTACCTGTTTTCGTGTTGTTGAAGATCTTGTTTACTGACTACTAATTTATTTTTTAAGACACTATATATTTTAAATACTTAAGTTTTAAATCTGGTTGTAGAGCATTAAATGAGCTTTAAAATGACCATGTTTTAACATTTTAAAATTTGTTAGTTTTCGAAATATACAAGTTTTTGTGTTCAGAGTACTTCTTTTTATATAGACACCCTATGTATTTTAAATTCTTTTGCTTGACATCATGTTGTTGGGCATTGAAAGAGCATTAATTTTGCTATTTTAAAACATTTTAACATAAGTTAATGTTTAAGAAATTAAATTTTATTTTTACAGATGGTTTCTTTTTTTATTTGGAAAACCTATAAGTTTTAAATACTTATGTTCAACATACGATTTAAGAACATTAAAAAAGTTTTAAAATGACCTTGTTATAACATTTTAAAATTTGTTAGTTTCTGAGTAATTGAAGTGTTTTTGTACAGATTCCTTCTTTTTTTTTCAAAACCCTATATAAATTAAATACTTAAGTTTTCAGTTAGTATGTAGAGCATTAAAATAGCTTTAAAATGACCATGGTATAATATTTTAGTATTTGTCAGTTTTCGAGATTTTAAAGTTTTTGTGTACAGATTCCTTCTTTTTTTTATAAACCCTATATATTTTAAATACTTAAGTTTTAAATCTGGTTGTAGAGCATTAAAATAGCTTTAAAATGACCATGGTATAATATTTTAGTATTTGTTAGTTTTCGAGATATTAAAGTTTTTGTATACAAAGTCCTTCTTTTTTTTAAACACTTTATGTATTTTAAATTCTTTTGCTTGACATCATGTTGATATGAATTGAAAGAGCATTAAATTGGCTATTTTAAAACATTTTAAAATAAGTTCGTCTTTGAGAAATTAATTTTATGTGTACAGATGGTTTCTTTCTTTTTTTAGAAATCCTATAAGTTTTAAATACTTAAGTTTAGCATTCTATTTTAGAGCATTTAAAGAGCTTTAGAATGACAATATTAAAACATTTTAAAATTTGCTTGTTTTTGTATTGTTGAAGTTTTTGTTTACTGATTAATAATTTATTTTTTAAAACACAATATATTTTAAATACTTAACTTTTTAATCTGGTTGTAGAGCATTAAATGAGCTTTAAAATGATAATGTTTTAACAATTTTGAATTTGTTAGTTTTTGAGTTATTTATGTTTTTGTGTACAAAGTAATCCTTTTTTTTAGACACCTTATGTATTTTAAATTCTATTGCTTGACATCATGTTGTTGGGCATTAAAAGAGCTTTAAATTGGCTATTTTAAAACATTTTAAAATAAGTTTGTCTTTGAGAAATTAAAGTTTATGTGTACAGCTTGTTTCTTTTTTTTTTAGAAAACCTATAAGATTTAAATACTTAAGCTTAGCATACTATTTTAGAGCATTTAAAGAGCTTTAAAATAACAATATTAAAACATTTAAAATTTGCTTGTTTTCGTGTTGTTAAAGTTTTTTTTACTGATTACTAATTTATTTTTTAAAACACTATATATTTCAAATACTTAAGTTTTAAATCTGGTTGTAGAGCATAAAATGAGCTTTAAAATGACCATGTTTTAACATTTTTGAATTTGTTAGTTTTTGAGATATTCAAGTTTTTGTGTACAAAGTACTTCTTTTTTTATATACACCTATTGTATTTTAAATTCTTTTGCTTAACATCATGTTGCTGTACATTAAAAAAGCTTTAAAATGGCTATTTTAAAACATTTTAAATTAAGTTAGTCTTTGAGAAATTAAATTTTATGTGTACAGATAATTTCTTTTTTTTTTTAGAAAACCTATATGTTTATAATACTTATGTTCTGCATATGATTTTAGAGCATTGAAAAAGCTTTAAAATGACAATGTTATAATATTTTAAAATTTGCTAGTTTTCGAGTAATTGAAGTTTATGTGTACAGATTCCTTCTTCTTTTTTAAAAACCATATATTTTTTAAATATTTACGTTTTAAATCTGGTTGTAGAGCATTAAAAGAGCTTGTTACGTCCTAGAAGAAGACTGCCAAGGAGCAAGAACAATTTTAGATAATTCTCCGATCCGATACCGACTTTCTTGCTGTCTTCTTGGCAAAGAGAATAAATGCCCTATTTTGGGTCAGCCTGTAGAGCTAGTACTTTACCCGGGATCTGGGCTGGAAGCGGAACTTAACTCCTTTAATGAGTAAGAGATGACAACTTACCTTGATGTTAATATTGCTCTATGATTTTACGGAATCTTTGGAGTGTGGTCCCCTGTGCTGATTTCCGGAGCTCCTTAATTCCAATTGTGCTAGTGTTGAATTTTGAAGATAGGTACAAGGAATCAGGTGCAAAAGGAGCTTAGCTGTTGGTTCGAAACAATTCCAAAAATTTTAGGTAAAATAACAGTATATTCTTAAGTAAACTTTAACAATAAACAACACAAGGTTATGCACAGTATAACTCACAATACGAACACAGACAATAGCAAATGTAGAACTTTTATAAATGTAAAGATTAAGAAACAATTATCGAAAAACTCGTTTACAAACGTAGCAAACTTAGTAATAGATGTCGAATTCAATAACAGATGACGAACCTAATAGCAATTGTCATACAACGAAACAAATATCGAACTTAGTCGACGCAGAAATAGTAGACAAAGGTTCGACGCGAAACACTCGACTTACGGTGTTAGGTCTTACTGATCGACTCACGGTAACAGATATTAAATTTTAAAAACCGTCAAAATTACTAAGGTTCACGCAATAGACTAATTTATGAAGCGAACTAATCAAAGTATTGTAGTAGACTTTTTATGTGTTTTAAGTATATTGGTTGCCGGTAGACTGACGGCGAGGAGTCTCTAAGCTCCCCACGTCGAGTCCCGTACGGCCGAGTGGGAGGTACCCCCACTCGCGCTAGGTGCTTCCTCCACTACCGACTTTTACCAACCCGTTGGAAAGAAATCTGCTGATCTTTTAAGTTTGCACGTGTGAATAAATATAAGTTACAATCAAGCTCTAAACTGCTGTCGTCAGCTGGGAATGGAATTTGCCTCGAAAAAAATATCATTTACTATCAAGCGCTAATTTTCGGTAGCGACTAAAGTATCAGGTTACTATCAGGCAGAAATTCCCAGAACTGCACGTGCGCCTTATACTTGAGCCAAGAGATTTCCTTTCATTGCACGTGTGCTTTATTACGACTGTGGGAATTTTATGTTCCAGCTAACATTATTACTTTATATAAATGTTATTAACTATTTGTTCTATTAATTAATAATAACTGTTAAAATTTACTCCCAATTAAAAGAACAACAAAATATATAACAATTTTATTTGCAGCAACCATTTAATTAAAGATAAATGCAAATAGCAATTGTTATATTAACCAAATGTTAATAACAAGTGTCGGTAATGTAGGAGCACGAAGTCGGTATTACAGACTTCCACTTATCGACAGACCTGCTTATCGACCCTATTGGTAGGTAAGGTAGGTTTTAACATGAACGACAATTGATCTGTACTATTCTAATTTCCATATGCTAACAAAAATGCAAATATCGATGGTCGTTCATGAGAGTACTTATTAGATAAAAGTGCAAATTATACAATATGTAGAGAAAAACATCGCGTACTAAAATATTAGAATACAAAACCATATAGATACAAATTTGTTAATGAAGAAAAAGCAAATATTAACGCTAAATATATAATTATGACAAAATTCAGATTTACTATAAATACTTGAATTTTCGAAATTAGTTGTCACTATGACGTAACAAGCTATATAATGACCATGTTTTAATATTTTTGAATTTGTTAGTTTTCGAGTTATTATAGTTTTTGTGTACAAAGTACTTTTTTTTTTTTAGACACTCTATGTATTTTAATTACTTTTGCTTAACATCTTGTTGTTGGGCTTTGAAAAAATTTAAAATGGCTATTTTAAAACATTTTAAAATAAGTTGGTATTTGAGAAATTAAATTTTATGTGTACAACTTGTTTTTTTTTTTTTTAGAAAACCTATAAGTTTTAAATAGTTATGTTCAGCATACGATTTTAGAGCATTTAAAAAGCTTTAAAATGACAATGTTATAACATTATAAATTTATTAGTTTTCGAGTAAATAAAGTTTTTGTGTACAGATTCATTATTTTTTTTAAGAACCTTTGTATTTTAAATATTTAGATTTTAAATCTGTATGTGAGCATTAAAGGAGCTTTAAAAGGACCACGTCATAACATTTTAGAATTTGTTAGTTTTCGAGTTATTATTGTTTTTGTGTACAAAGTACTCCTTTGTTTTATAGACACCCTATGTATTGTAAATTCTTTTGCTTATTATCATCTTGTTAGGCATTGAAACAGCTTTAAATTGCTATTTTAAAACACTTTTAACTAAGTTGGTCTTTAAAAATTCTTATTTATGTGTTCAGCTACTTTCTTTTTTTAAAAAAACCTATAAGTTTCAAATACTAAAGTTTTAGAATAAGATTTTAGAGCATATTAAGAGTTTAAAAATGAACTTATTAAAACAATTTAAAATATGCTTGTTTTCGAGTAATTAAAGCTTTTGTGTACAAATTCCTTCTTTTTTTTAAAAACCTTATATTTTTTAAATATTTAAGTTTTAAATCATGTTGTAAAGATTTAAAAGCGCTTTAAAATGACGACGACATAACATTTTAGAATTTGTTAATTTTTGAGATATTAAAGTTTTTGTGTACAAAGTACTTCTTTTTTTTTAAACACCCTATGTATTTTAATTACTTTTGCTTAACATCATGTTGTTAAGCATTAAACGAGCTTAAAAATTGCTATTTTAAACATTCCTAAAATAAGTTTGACTTTGAGAAATTAAAGTTTTTGTGTACAGCTTCTTTCTTTTTTTTTAGAAAACCTATAAAATAAAATAAACCTATAAAATATAAATAAACCTATAATTTCTCAAAGACCAACTTATTTTAAATGTTTTAAAATAGCCATTTTAAAACTGTTTGAATCCCAACAACATGATATCAAGCTAAATAATTTAAAATACATAGGGTGTCTAAATAAAAAGGAGTACTTCGTGCACAAAAACATAAATAACTCGAAATTTAACAAATTTTAATATGTATAACAAGGTAATTTTAAAGCTCTATTAATGCATAACAACATGATGGTAAGCAAAAGTTATTCAAATATATAGGGTGTCTAAAAAAAGGAGTACTCTGTACACAAAAACATTTATATCTCGGAAACTAAAAATTTTAAAATGTTTCAAAAAAGACAAGTTAAAGCTCATTTAATGCAAAACAACATTATATTTAGCGAAAGTTTTTGAAATACATACGGTGTCTATAAAAAAATAAGAACTCTGTTCACATAAGCTTGAATATCTCGAAACTCTAACAAATTCTCAAATTTTATAACATGGTCATTTTAAAGCTATTTTAATGCTCTACAACCTGATTCAAAACTTAAGTATTTAAAATATATTAGGTGTCTAAAAAAGAAGGAGTACTCTGTACACAAAAACATTTAAATCTCGGAAACTAACAAATTTTAAAATGTTTCAAAATAGACAAGTTAAAGCTCATTTAATGCAAAACAACATTATGTTTAGCGAAAGTTTTTGAAATACATAGGGTGTCTATAAAAAAATAAGAACTCTGTACACATAAGCTTGAATATCTCGAAAACTAAAGAATTCTCAAATTTTATAAATGGTCATTTTAAAGCTATTTTAATGCTCTACAACCTGAATTAAAACTTAAGTATTTAAAATATATTAGGTGTCTAAAAAAAAAGGAGTATTGTGTACACAAAAACTTCAATAACTCGAAAACTAACAAATTTTAATATGTTATAACAAGGTCATTTTAAATCTCTATTAATGCATAACAACATGATGTTAAGCAAAATTTATTCAAATATATAAGGTGTCTAAAAAAAAGGAGTACTCTGTACTAAAAAACATTTATATCTCGGAAAAGAAAGAATTCTAAATTGTTCCAAAAGAGACAAGTTAAAGCTCATTTAATGCCAAACAACATTAGGTTTAGCAAAAGTTTTTGAAATACATAGGGTGTCTATAAAAAAATAAGTACTCTGTAGGCAAAAGCTTGAATATCTCGAAAACAAACAAATTCTCAAATTTTATAACATGGTCATTTTAAAGCTATTTTAATGGTCTACAACCTGATTTGAAACTTATGTATTTAAAATGTATAGTGGTTTTAAAATAAAAGAAGGAATCTCTACACAAAAACTTTAATTACTCAAAAATAAACAAATTTTAAAATATTTTAATATGTTCATTTTTAGGCTCTTTATATGCTCCAAAATCTTATGCTAAACTTTAGTATTTGAAACTAATGGGTTTTCTAAAAAAAAAGAAATTAGCTGAACACATAAATAAGAATTTCTCAAAGACCAACTTATTTTAAAATGTTTTAAAATAGCCATTTTAAAACTGTTTGAATGCCCAACAACATGATATCAAGCTAAAGAATTTAAAATACATAGGGTGTCTAAAAAAAAGGAGTACTTCGTGCACAAAAACATAAATAACTCGAAAATAAACAAATTTTAATATGTTATAACAAGGTCATTTTAAAGCTCTATCAATGCAAAACATAATGATGTTAAGCAAAAGTTATGGAAATATATAGGGTGTCTAAAGAAAAAGGAGTACTCTGTACACAAAAACATTTATATCTAAAAAACTAAAAAATTTTAAATTGTTTCAAAATAAACAAGTTAAAGCTCATTTAATACCAAACAACATTATGTTTAGCAAAAGTTTTTGAAATACATAGGGTGTATAAAAAAAAATAAGTACTCTGTACACACAAACTAGAATATCTCGAAAACTAACAAATTCTCAAATTATATAACATGGTCATTTTAAAGCTATATTAATGCTCTACAACCAGATTTGAAACTTTATTATATAAAATATACAGGGTGTTTTAAAAAAAGAAGGAATCTGTACACATAAACTTCAATTACTCGTAAACTAGCATATTTTAAAATTTTTTAATATGTACATTTTTAGGCTCTTTATATGCTGTAAAATATTATGCTAAACTTTAGTATTTGAAACTAAAAAGTTTTCTAAAAAAAAGAAAGTAGCTGAAATCATAAATAAGAATTTCTCAAAGACCAACTTATTTTAAAATGTTTTAAAATAGCCATTTTAAAGCTGTTTCAATGCCCAACAACATGATATTGTGACGTCCCAGATGGGGTTGTTAAGAGGAGTAAGAACAAATTTTAATCTTCCTTTTCCCGGTCAATCTTTTTCAGAATTTACTCGGTTAAGAAGAGTGCCCTATTTTGAGTCAATCCGTGGAGCCGGACTTTACTCGGGATCTGGGCTAGATGATCTTAGGGGAGCCAATAAGAGGTAATAACTTGTAAGATTATTATGGATGAGGGGTACTTACACTTGAAATAGATGAATACGTCCTCTAGAAAATACGATTTGTGCCAAATGCCGATAATCCACGGACCCAAGCTCTTTTGGGTTGATTGAGTTTATTGAGTGGTCACAGGATTTCGGTGTAGAAAGGTTGTGTTATTAAATGAATATCACTTGATTAACAGGTAAAATTAAAGTATATTCTTTAAAGATTATAAATAAGCAAAAGTTGCACAAGTGGTTACACAATTCTGATCACTCGAAGTAACTGTCACACGGAATATTACAATAGTAACACGGATTATGAACGTAGCGTGTTAAAGTGCGTTACTGTACGCAAGTTGTAATAAACGGTTATAAATGCGCGACGTGTACGAACTCTTATATAAAATTGGTATAATCAAGCGAAATTGTAAATAAGATAAATTATTAACTTGTCTTGTTAATAATTTATAATAATAGGAAAGTCTGTCTTCCAAGTTAATTAAGTTTAACGTATAAAGAAGACTATCTTGAAAAAGACTTGTCTTGTATAAGAAGTAGTTGTGTTGGAAGAGAGACTTTTCAAGCACAAATGTATAAGTATAAAATAATTAACAGAGGTAATTAAGATTTAGGTGTTAGGAGTATAGAGGTTGCCGGTAGACTGACGGCGAGGAGTCTCTAAGCTCCCCACGTCGAGTCCCGTACGGCCGAGTGGGAGGTACCCCTACTCGCGCTAGGTGCTTCCTCCACTACCGACTTTTACCAACCAGTGATAAAGGAATCTGCTGATCTTTTAAGTTTGCACGTGTGAATAAATATTAGTTACAATCAAGCTCTAAACTGCTGTCGTCAGCTGGGAATGGAATTTGCCTCGAAAAAATATCATTTACTATCAAGCGCTAATTCCCGGTAGCGACTAAAGTATCAGGTTACTATCAGGCAGAAATTCCCGGAACTGCACGTGCGCCTTATACCTGAGCCAAGAGATTTCCTTTCATTGCACGTGTGCTTTATTACGACTGTGGGAATTTTATGTTCCAGCTAACATTATTACTTTATATAAATGTTATTAACTATTTGTTCTATTTATTAATAATAACTGTTAAATTTTACTCTCAATTAAAAGAACTACAAAATATATATAACAATGTTATCTGTAGCAACCATTTAATTAAAGATAAATGCAAATAGCAATTGTTATATTAACCAAATGTTAATAACAACTGTCGGTAATGTAGGAGCACGAAGTCGGTATCACCGACTTCCACTTATCGAAAGATCCGTTTACCGACCTAAGTTGTCGGTAAGGCAGGTTTCTCTATGAACGACAATTGATTTATGTTCTACTATTACCGTATGCTGTCAAAAATGATATTTATCGATGGTCGTTCATAAGAGCATTTAATACAAAATAGAATTTACAGTGAATATAATGTAAATTATTATACGGTTATATGTTATACAAAGGTAAATTATTTTAGTAATCGTATCGTAACTATGTGTATGTGTAATTTGTACAAGTAAAAATATATAAGTGATAAAATTTCAAAAATTTTCGTATATATGACAGAAGGACAAATCACAACCACTGGATAGTACGTTTTGGCATATTGAATCGTCACTAGGACGTGACACCTCCCTTCTTAAAGAAGAAGCAACCAAGAAACTATTTTCTGGTGCTTCTTAAAGAATCAATATCACTTGGGAGATCGTCTTCTAAATCGAAACGTACGTGCTTACCCGTTTTTTGAGGTTAAGAATCGCTTGTGATTTGAACTTCTTGTTGTTCCGATACGATTTCCCTTAATTCTATTTCTTTTACGTCTACTGGTGGACTTTGGCGCTCATTTCTGTTTTTCAGGTGCAATAATAGGTTTGTTAATGATCCCCAAATAGCGCCAAGAAGGTGCAGACTCCACCCATACACCGTATGCAAAGCATAACCACGCAAAATCGAATCGATCACTAATTTTAATAGTTTGAAGATGAAGACTATACCTAATATTGCCGCACTGACGGTTCCGAACTTTAATAGTCCATTCCACATACGTGTGGTAACCTTTTCGGTTAGTTTTTGCATTTCACTTTCACTCACAAGATTCACAAAATTTAATGTTTCCGAGTTTATTTCCTTTCCGGCGGCTCCTCTTGCGATATGATTTATTATTGAAGGTTGTTCCATTGGGAACATGACGTTGTCCCGTAGATTTTCTAGGTCCGCTTGTGAATAGATACCGCTTGTCGCGAGGGAGCCCGCATCGGTGGATTTCCAATTTGCTTCGGTTTGTGGTTGTAAGATACGTGGTTCTTTAACATACGTTGGTTTTGGCAGTAGTTGGTACCAGACGCCTTCGACAAAGTATTCATGTGGGAGTAAAGAATTACAGGGCTCCTGCGTGCCTCTGCTTACCAAAATTCTAGATTTAGGTCTTAGGAACATACTTGCGTTTTGGTATGTTACCGGAAGTTCCCGAAAACAAATATCTGTGTGTCTAATTTTAACTAAAACAGGGGTGCATTTAATGATGTGCGCTACTTCTCCACCGATGATTGCCATGTATCCTGGGCCCTTCATAATTGTCACCGCAAAAACGTCAGGGAGTAGTACTGTAAGTGCGAGTGCGTTTTTGATGACTTCGTTTTCTAGTTTGCATCGTTGTTGTAGGACATTATTATATAAATTTTCCATTTGGTTTTGATGATGTTTTTCTACATAAACAAATTTGGAATTGACATAAGTAAATAAATCCATATTGTTGGTTGATAATTTTGTTCTTGATGTGAATGTCCTATCTTGTCCAGTTTCCAGGATAAATAATTTTGGATGCTCGGTCTTTATGAGTTTGTAACCGCATACGTTTTCTTCTTGTTTTCCCATTAATGCGAATGTCGTTTCGCCCTCAGTCACTGCGTAAATGTGCGAATTACTGTCGAGTGTGGTCATTTTAACCGCTTCTCCCTCGTATAGCGCAGAATACATCTCGAAATGGCACGAAGACCTTGGAATGACTGTCCAGAATGCATTTCCATTCTCATCGGTGAAGCAAGTCTCTTCCGAGAAGGAACACTGGATGTGTCCTCCTAATGCTATGGAATTATCTTTGATTTTAACTATTCTCGTATACGTTCTTATATTCGTACGCACTACCCCTTGAACCACGACACTTTCCCACGTTCCGTCGGCGTCGGAATATTGCGTTCCTTGGCACCTGCCGTCGATGCCGATTGAACCTGCCAGCGTTATACTTCGAAAGTCCGTTGTGTTGACTTTAAGACCATTTATTTGAGTGAAAAAATTTAATGAAAGAGTTCCCGTTTTAATGATCGAACTGCACACTTCGCGTGAGATTTCGAGTAAGTACACGCGTCGACCGTTATGCACGGCTGAGATGTGCGAACTCATCCCGCAATAGTATATTGTTCTGTCGATTTCTACTCTGCACTGAAACACCATGGAACTATCGTAGTCTACTAATTGTAACAGTTGCACGTATGTTTTGCTTTGTTGACAGTTGTATTGGGAAGGTCGCACTCTCCTGTCTCCAGTAGTGAGACCGTTGTGATGTTCGCCGCCGTGCCTCCGCAATCGTAGCCAAGTAATGCGGATATTACGGTGATGTGGTAAATGACAAGGATGCCCAGTATCGTCTTCATTTTATACGCAAAACTAAAAGATATTTATTTTATTTATTTTTGGCGATTTTGACCTTGTCCTTGTGTACGATTCTACATTTATTCTTAAAGTTAATCTTAATATTATTTTTAGGGAGCAGTTCTAGAATCTGGTGGGGGCCGGAATATTGACTGCGGAGTATTGTCGTTGGTTCTTTTAAAAGATATATATATTGACCAACCTTTAAGTCTTGACCTCGAGCATTTCGATCGTAGTAAAATTTTGATCAAAGTTTAGCTCCCACCAGGTTTTGTCTTGCTATGTTCTGAGATGTCTTAATTTTATTAACGAGATCTAAATAGTATTCTAAATATGTATTGTCTAAAGCTGCATTTGTATGTATGTCTGCAGAAGGTATGTTAGCTTGTTTTGCGAATATTAGTTCGTGAGGGGTAAACCTAGTTCCCTCGTGTGTACTGGTGTTATAGGCGAACATGGCGTGTGTTAACCACTTATCCCACTCGCTCTTTTTGTCTATATAATGTTTTAAATATTCTATTAGTACAATATGAGACCTCTCTAGTGATCCATTTGACTGAGGATGGAACGCCGTAGTTCTTATTTGTTTTAAATTATATTGTTTGGCTATTGCCTTTAAAAGTGAACTAGTAAAGTTTGTTCCTTGGTCAGTCAATATGGATCGAGGTGCCCCGAAAACATTGCAAACATTATGAACTAACCCTTCAGCAATATCTATTGACGTAGTCGTTTGTAATGGTATAGCAATAAAATATTTTGTAAGTGCGTCCTGTATTGTAAGAATATATTTATTTCCTGATTTAGTTTCAGGGAGTGGCCCGACTATGTCCATAGATATTTTGTCGAATGCCGCTCCTGGCGTATCAGTAAGTATCATTGGTTCTTTGGACTTTACTCTTACTAATTTCTTTAACTGGCAACTTGTACAATTTTTAATAAAATCACTTATGTCCTTTTTCATATTTGGCCAATGACACTTATGTCGAATTTTATTATATGTTTTTGTGACGCCTTTGTGCCCACCAATGAGCGAGGAGTGGCATTCGGCAAGAATGTCATCTCGCTGTTCTAACTTAGGAACTAAAATTTGATTTAAACAGATAGTAATGCAGCAATTTTCTGAATCAAACGTATTACATAATTTCTTTTGAATCCGAGGCCATAATATGCCATCTAATCTTGGTGTCTTGGCTATGCTTATAGATTTTAGGTCGAGCTCTCGTACTACTGAGAGCAAGGAGCCAATTGCCTCGTATATCGTTTCCACTTTTGCGCTGCTTGCGATGTTTTCTTTTATAGGGATAATTATTAATATATGTTTCCCTATGTTAGATACTTTGGCACGAGCTAAGGTCGAATCTTTTAAGTGTTGAATAAGTTTTCTTTGTTCTAGTAGTTTAGCACCAGTATCGCAAGGTGTGCCGTTTAAATCAGTAAATATTACAATATTGTCGTGCCTTAATTGTAGAGAGTCTCGTGAGACTCCTACATTTTTTGTTATCATATTTAAATTATTGTTTGTTTTTTGTTGTGTGTGTGGAGAGTATAGTCGTTCGTAGTCGCTAGAGCTTTCACTGTCTGTATTTTCATTCTCTAGTGTTGGTGTTGCTGATCGTGACGCGTTGTCGAGGTCATCTGTGCCGTCAGTTGTCACGTCGGGGTCACTGTCCTCGTTATTTGTCATTGTGTCCTTGGTTTCAAAATGAACAATACTATCGTCGGAATCGTATGTGTTTATAGGAAGTACTTTTTTAATTTCTGTCGGATTCCGTGACAGAGCGTCAGCGTTAGCATTAGCAGTTCCTGGTTTATAAATAATTTTAAACGTATACTTAGCCAATTTCAGACTCCACTTTACTAATCTTGATGTCGGGTCTTTTACCGACTTAAGCCAAACTAGTGGTTTGTGATCAGTTATAAGGGTAAATTCTCGGCCGTACAAATATGGCCTAAAATAATTTGTAGCGAAGACTATTGCCAATAATTCTCTTTCAATAGTTGAATAATTCATTTCAGCTTTATTTAAAATTCGCGAGCAATAGGAGATGGGTAAATCCTTACCGACGGGGCCTTGGCTCAACACGGCGCCGATTGCATAACCGGATGCGTCCGTTGTAACGTTGAAAGGCAAAGAAAAATTTGAATACTGTAGAATTGGTTCTTTGCATAAGGCACAACGCAATGAGCAAAATGCGTTTTCTTGGGTGGATTCCCATCTGAAATAAGCCTCCTTTTTAAGTAAATCAGTTAGAGGTTTTGCTACTTTTGAAAAAGTTGGTATAAATCTTCTGTAATATCCAGCAAGACCTAAAAATTGGCGAATTGATTTTATGTTGGTTGAACGCGGAAATTGTTTTACTGCTTCTAATTTTTTCGGATCAGGCTTTACGCCGTTTTCTCCTATAATATGGCCCAAATAAGCTACTTCCCGTCTGAGGAATTCGCATTTATCGGGCTGCAGTTTTAGATTTGCTATACGAAGACATTGCGCGAGTCTATTAAATTTCGCTTGATGCTCGTTGAGTGATCTCGCGTAATGAACCACGTCATCCAAATATACGAACATTTCTTCGCCTTGTAAACCGGTCAAGACATGGTCCATTAACCTCTGAAAGGTTGCTGGAGCGTTTTTTAATCCAAATGGCATTCTATTAAATTCATAATGACCATGCGGGGTCGAGAAAGCTGTCTTGGGGCGGTCATCCGGATGCATTTCGATTTGATGAAATCCGGATTTCAGGTCAAAAGTAGAAAAATATTTTGCCGCGCCGAGTTGGTCAAGTATCTCCGTAATATTTGGTATAGCGTACGCATCTCCTACCGTTTTTTCGTCAAGATTCCTATAATCGATCACCATCCGCCACTTTGGGTTACCTTTTGAGTCCGACTTTTTCGGTACTATCCAAATGGGTGAATTATAAGGTGAAAGAGATGGTCTTATTATGCCATCATTGAGCAACTCCGAGGTTTGTTTCTTTAGTTCTTCCTTATGTATTGGCGGAAATCTATATTGTCTGGTGTGCACCGGAATGTCATCGGTAGTAATTATTCGATGTTGTAAAAGGTTGGTGCCACCAAGCGGTTCGCCAGGAAGATAAAAAATATCTGCATTTTTGTCTAATAATTTAGAAACAGATTCTGCCTCTTCTGTATTTAGGTGATTAAGGCGGCGGAGTGCTCTAACAGAGTCTGGTCTGGAGAAGGTTGGAGTTTTAGGAGATTCTTGAATTTTACTTGTTTCAGTTGGATCAGCGCAAGGTGATTCGGATATATTATAAAGGGTGTGCAAGCATTCGTTTAAGTTATCAACTTCGGATGTGGATTTATAGGAATCACATGGTAAATTTGGAAGAGTTCCTATATTATATGCCAAAAGTTCCAATTTTGGAATTTGTAATGAAACAAATCTCGAAGTTGTATTAATGAGTCTGAAATAGGCTTTTCCGTCTATATTTTCTACTAGTGCTTCGCCGGCATAAACTCCCTTTGGAAGCTGTAATCGCGGAATATAACCGTCTTTAACATCGGCGTTTATAACGTGACAGAAAATTACCCTCGAGGTTCTAGGTGGAATGCTAACCTTGTCGCCGACCGTAAATGGAATTTCTTTATATTTTACAATAAGAACTTCCTTGATATAGTCAACTTTTGTCAGAATGGAACGAAGGAACTCGTTGCCTAATATTCCATCCGTAGAAATAGGGAAGTGATTGTCTATTGCGTGAAATGTGGTCTTTCCTCCGAAAATAACGAGTTCGACAGTACCTAATGTCTTTTGTATGCCGGGAGAGATACCAGTCAGTTGCACTTGTCACGTCCTGGTAACGACGTTTACCCGATATGTTAACTTTATAGGCATTTCCATGAATGACCATCGTTTTAATATTAAGAAAGAATAATAATATATTAATAATAAAGTATAATTAATATAAATACATATATATATATAATTTAGTATTATATATATATGCTAATAATAGTATAAAAACAAAATTTAATAAAGTAAGAGTTTAGAAATAGTCGTTCGTAAACAACCATGTATAACGTCTTAACGACGACTTTACGCGATATGTACGTGTTCTCAACTCTTATCGTAACACATATTTATAAATATATATATTTTACATAATAATATATAATGTTTTTATATGAAATTAAATTATATTTTAATTTAATATAATTAATAATTTAAATATATTTATATTATTATACTATATTTATATATTGTAATAATATTTAATAATATATATATATATCTTACGATTAATATAAGAAATTAAAAGAGAACACTCCGATCACGTGATCCATTCCCTTTTCTTTGTCTATTAATAAACACGCCGATCACGTGATCTATTCCTTTTGCGTACGTAGTCGTAAACACGTCAATCATGTGATCCAAGCATGCGGAGCACGTGATCGCGCGTCGTTCGCGCGATATGTAAGTGTTCTTACCTTTCATTATAATATATATAATACATATATAAATTTCAAGACTAATATAAGGAAATAAAAGAGAACACTCCGATCACGTGATCCATTCCTTTTGCGCTATGTATTACTAAACACGCTGATCACGTGATCCAAGAATGAAAAGCGCGTGTTAGCGTGATCGCGTGATCGCACGTCGATCACGTGATCTGTAGCTAACTACGATATTTAAATATAGGAGAGAAAGTATAAAAGTAGGAAAAGATTTAAGCGCATGGTTCATTTATAATAGTTACTTGCTCATTTATAGTTCATACTCGATATAATTTCTTTTTTTTATAGTTTCTTTTTCTTTAGTCTATCGACAAACCTTATACTTATAAAACATCAACTCTACTTTTAAGATATAAATCTTGAATATTTTTGTACAACTATTATATAAGGGTACGTTCTCGCATCTTTAATATACTGAGTTAAGTTACCTTTGCTCTGTGACACGTCGTTTTCTTTCTAATATTGCGAACATAAGTTGTGTAAACTCAGTGTATAATTTTTAATATCAACTGTTATTTAGAATATATTTTGTTTTTACCTAATATTGTGTGTTGTGATTTGGAATTAAAATCCTGTTGGCCAAAATCCTCAATTATTATCAGGGAAGTCAATCCAAATCACTGACAGAATAAACATCTATCAACCATCTTCAACACCTATTGAGCAGCAGCCCCAAGGTAAGTAAAAGATTTTACTTATTTTGGGATAAAACTCCAGATCCAAAAGTCCCAGATCCCGAGTAAAGTCCGGCTCCACGGATTGACTCAAAACAGGGCACTCTTCCTAACCGAGTAAATTCTAGAAAAGATTGACCGGGAAAAAGGAAAATTAAAAATTGTTTCTTACTCCTTTTTGACAACCCCATCTGGGACGTCACACACTATTCTTTCTGTGTTTATAATTGTCTTTTTAGTTAAATTTTTTATTTTAATCAATTTAATATCCGCGCCTGTGTCTATCATAAGTGTCACTGCTTCTCTCAACCGTGGAGAAGTCGCGGTGACACATGGAGCCGTCCAAATATTATTTCGTCTTATGTGTTTGATTTCGACGGGCCCGCTTTCGGACTTGGGCTTCGTGGACGCTCCTTGGGAGTGGGGGAGCGGCGCGCGTCTTCGTCCGCGCCCCTTTTTAAGTTTCCCGAATTGAGATTCTCGATTTTATATTAAAGTTTTCTACACTCGAGATTTTTGTGCCCAAGGTTTTTACAATACTGGCATTTCTTTAATGGGGTCTTTTTCTTGGAAGGAGACCTAAATTTAGTAAGGGATCCAGGCTTACTAGGAGGTTTTTGCTTGGAATTGGAAGGGAAAGGATACCCATTCTTTTGCCAACAATTGCTTTCCAAATGCCCATCTCTTTTACAATAATTACAGTTAATAGTACTGTTAATTGGTCTGACGTTCGCGACGCGATTTTTATTTATCGAAGTACCTAACTTATCGTTTTCCTCTTTGATCTGTTTGTCTATTTTAAGGAGGCAGATTAAGACTTCGTCAAAGTTATTATATCTTTCAAATCTTAATTCTGTTTTATAGTCCCGAGACAGACCCCTAATGAACTCGTCTAATCCTTCTTTCTCGATTGCTATTTCCATCCCGCGTTCTAAACGCCCCGACTCTTTTGCCGCTTCGTCTAGAACCGATTGAGTGAGTTCTCTTACTCGCGCAAAATAACCAGCGCGTGTTCGCCCGGTCTCATAAATTCTGTAGAGAGCTTTCCCCTATAATAACTTGATCCGCGGGAAGGAAGAAATGCGTCTTTTAGTCTATCAAGAAGGTGTTCTACTCTATCGACCTTAAGGCCTTCCGTTACTAGGTATGCATGACCATTAAGTCTTGAAAAGAGTAGTCTAGTGAGAGACGCTTCTACTTCGGGTGAATAACCTGCTGGTAATGAATCAAGCGCGCGCCGACACGCCCTACAAAGCTGCGTTACGGTGATGTTGTATCCGTCGTACTTTGGGACATTTTCTATATATTCCCGTAATTTTAAAGAGGAATTTGACAAATTGGAAGGGGGAGCAAAAGGAGCTATTCTTTTCATATTTCTAATTTCATGCCTTAAATCCTCGATCTCTCTTCTTAATTCGCCTTCACTATCAAAGTCAGGTGTTAGCGTTCTCCGTCTTGGAACTGGAGCTGGAGAATTTAGACGTGGAGAAACTAAACGTAGAGAACCAGGGGTAAAAGTTAAAGGGACGAAGGGGTCAACCGGAGGATCAGAACGTTCGAAACCACGAAAATCTGGCATATTATCGCCTAAGGATCTTCTGATCTCTTCTTCCTTTAACGCGAGTCTCCTCTCTCTAAGTTCTAGTTCTAATTCCCTGTTACTGAGTTCTTCCTGTTTTCTAAGTGTTTCTTCTTGTGTTTTACTGAGTAAATCCTGGATATTCATTATTTCCTCCATCTTTTTACGCATAGCGGAATCCATCTCGCCAAGAACGATTGGGGTATCCGGTCTACTTTTTCTTTGCTCTTGAGACATTTTGAATTTTATAAATAAAAGTTACGGTTTCTTAAAAAAAAATGAGAAAAAAAAAAAATTGACAAGGTAAATCTCCTATCAGGCAACCGAATTTATTTGCGATCTATCTATTAGCTATCCCACCGCTGCAACCAGTTTTACTTCCTGTGACGTCCCAGATGGGGTTGTCAAGAGGAGTAAGAACAAATTTTAATCTTCCTTTTCTCGGTCAATCTTTTTCAGAATTTACTCGGTTAAGAAGAGTGCCCTATTTTGAGTCAATCCGTGGAGCCGGACTTTACTCGGGATCTGGGACTTTTGGATCTGGAGTTTTATCCCAAAATAAGTAAAATCTTTTACTTACCTTGGGGCTGCTGCTCAATAGGTGTTGAAGATGGTTGATAGATGTTTATTCTGTCAGTGATTTGGATTGACTTCCCTGATAATAATTGAGGATTTTGGCCAACAGGATTTTAATTCCAAATCACAACACACGATATTAGGTAAAAACAAAATATATTCTAAATAACAGTTGATATTAAAAATTATACACTGAGTTTACACAACTTATGTTCGCAATATTAGAAAGAAAACGACGTGTCACAGAGCAAAGGTAACTTAACTCAGTATATTAAAGATGCGAGAACGTACCCTTATATAATAGTTGTACAAAAATATTTAAGATTTATATCTTAAAAGTAGAGTTGATGTTTTATAAGTATAAGGTTTGTCGATAGACTAAAGAAAAAGAAACTATAAAAAAAAGAAATTATATCGAGTATGAACTATAAATGAGCAAGTAACTATTATAAATGAACCATGCGCTTAAATCTTTTCTTACTTTTATACTTTCTCTCCTATATTTAAATATCGTAGTTAGCTACAGATCACGTGATCGACGTGCGATCACGCTAACACGCGCTTTTCATTCTTGGATCACGTGATCAGCGTGTTTAGTATTACATAGCGCAAAAGGAATGGATCACGTGATCGGAGTGTTCTCTTTTATTTCCTTATATTAGTCTTGAAATTTATATATGTATTATATATGTTATAATGAAAGGTGAGACACTTACTTATCGCGCGAACGACGCGCGATCACGTGCTCCGCATGCTTGGATCACGTGATTGACGTTGCTACGTACGCAAAGGAAATGGATCACGTGATCAGAGTGTTCTCTTTTATTTTCTTATATTTGACTTAAAATATATATATGTGTATATATGTTACAATGAAGGTTGAGAACACTTACGCGATCCGCGCGCGATCACGTGTTCTTCGTGCTTTGATCACGTGATCGACGTGTTTACGACTACGTACGCAAAAGGAATAGATCACGAGATCGGCGTGTTTATTAATAGACAAAGAAAAGGGAATGGATCACGTGATCGGAGTGTTCTCTTTTAATTTCTTATATTAATCTTAAAATATATATATATTATTAAATATTATTACAATATATAAATATAATATAATAATATAAATATAATTAAATAATTAAATTATTAATTATATCAAATTAAAATATAATATAATTTCATATAAATACATTATATACTATTATATAAAATATATATATATATATATATATATATATATATATATATATATATAAATATGTGTTACGATAAGAGTTGAGAACACTTACATATCGCGTAAAGTCGTCGTTAAGACGTTATACATGGTTGTTTACGAACGACTATTTCTAAACTCTTACTTTATTAAATTTTGTTTTTATACTATTATTAGCATATATATATAATACTAAATTATATATATATATGTATTTATATTAATTATACTTTATTATTAATATATTATTATTCTTTCTTAATATTAAAACGATGGTCATTCATGGAAATGCCTATAAAGTTAACAAATCGGTTAAACGTCGTCACTAGGACGTGACACCTCCATCCTTAGAGAGAAGCAGGGAATTTTGTTTTTGTTAATTGTCGGAAAACATTTCCGTTTATTCCCATAATTTTTGGCTAATTAATTCAGTGTATAGAAATATTTTTTTTAAATTTATCTAAATTTTCTTATGTATAAAGTCCTATCTTTTCGGTTATTCGAAAAGTTTTTTACGAGACGAAAAAAAATATATAAAATAAACATTCCTATGTTTCGACATCAATATGTCAAGTATATATTTGTAAATTAGTACGAACTTCTCGATTTATTAATCCAAGTAATTCTTTGAATTGCTGATAGACGCATTTCTTATATATATATATTATTAATCAATATTATTATATTTATGTAATAATCTAATACGATATATGAATATTATGTAAGATAAAACATGTCACACGCACACATATATATATATATATATATAAGAATATTTATAAAAATTAAAAAAAGCAAAATGAACTGATATAGTATTAGTCGATTATAAGTATATGCTAGAACTTATGTAATAAAGTATAATTATAGAATCATACAATAATAAACGAAAAACTCAAATATTATTGTTCTATATTATCAATAGAAAATTTCAAACGAAATATATATGGCAATATGATTCACAATGAAATAGTATAGCAATTATAATAAATACTACTTGCAAAATTTTTTTTTTTTTTTTAATATGTGTGATTTGCTACGAAAAGTGCAGAATCGCCGGCAGCATCTGTTAAACTTCCCGCGTACTGGCCAAGTGCCGATTCGCCGTTGGCCTTAGTCTTCTTGGTATGTTCTTCCTGTCCAGCTGTTACTTGATCGTTCCTGTTACCTTCTTGAGCGGTGGACAATCCGAAGAAGAGGCCTGGTGAACTTCAATGCCATCAGGAAGGATTTCGGGCTCAACAATCGGTACGATTCTTGCGCTCTGACAAATTGAAACGTAACGAGCGAAAACATTTGCGTTTTCTAAAAAAAAATGGCAAGTTCCTTTTAGGCGTATGCTTTGTAATTTTAAGAACGCATCTCCACTTGGCGAAATGACAGCTATCCTTCTGTACTGGACGCAACGTGCTTGGAGGTGAACTATCTGGAGTGGTTATCGGTGAACCCAACAGTGTAGCTGGTAAAGATTTACTTCCTTTATTTAGATTTATTTCTTCTTCGACCAGTGTCACAGAAGATTGTGGTTTGTTAAACTTTTTAGACATCATTTGGTTAGATACATGAACAATGGATTTTCCACAAAAAGCTGGTTCACCATTAAATCCATCATCAGTTCCTTGAGATTTAGCTGGTTTTACGTTTCCAGTTAATGTTTAATAACTTGAAAAGGTACATTCAGTCCACCATCTCTTGACGAAAGTTTCTTCTGCATTCAATGTCCAAAATCACAATTTCTACCATTGGAGGTCGTCTAATCTCTGAGTCGTACATTCATCGTTTGTAGCAAAGAGTAGCACGACACCCTTATCAACCTTGATTCCAGGAATGATGTTACGTTGTTTCAAAAGCTCTGAGAATAGCGTACCGTTATTAGCCTTCTGATATAGAGTCTCATGGAACAGAATCACACCGGAGATATATTGTCCAATGACGTCCTTTGCCGCAGTAAAAATGTAATTGTCTGTATGTTCTACGGTTATCCTCATTGTTCTCTATAATGATGTCCTTTAGGCGTTTACCGTTCGTGGTCGTAGATTCGTCAGCAGCGAGAATTCCTTTTTCAGGAGCTACGATCTGTTCAGCAATCCTCTTCTCTTCTTCCTTTAGCTTAGGAACGGCCTTGATGTACATTTTATCTACCATTTTTTTATTATCACGATGGATTTGACTGTCGTTATCGAAAATATGCACAAACGTTATTAATTTACGTTTGGAAAGAGAATGCTTATTTTTTTACAAATTTTAACTTTATCTTTGTGGACGATTCTGCTTCCATTCTTATAACTAATTCTTACATTATTTCTCGGAAGCACTTCTAAAATTTGGTAGGGGCCAGAGTATTGGTTACCAAGTTTAGTGGTTGGTTGTTTTAAAAGGTAAATGTTTTGACCAACCGAAAGATTCTGACCTCGAGCATTTCGATCGTAATATATTTTTGATTTGATATTAGCTCCTACCAAATTTCGTCTTGCAACAGTCTGAGATTTTTTAATTTTATTAACTAGATCTAAATAATACTCTAGGTATGTGCTGTCTAATGCTACATTTGTATGTATGTCTGCGGAAGGTATGTTTGCTTGTTTTGCAAAAACTAGTTCGTGAGGGGTAAATCTAATTCCCTCGTGCGTACTGGTGTCGTATGCAAACATGGCGTGTGTTAACCATTTATCCCACTCGCTCTTTTTATTTATATAATGTTTTAAATATTCCACTAGAACAATGTGAGATCTTTCTAGTGATCCATTCGACTGAGGATGGAACGCCGTAGTTTTTATTTGTTTCAAATTATACTGTTTAGCTATTGCCTTTAAAAGCGAACAAGAAAGTTTGTTCCCTGGTAAGTCAATATGGATCGTGGTGCCCCGAAAACATTGCAAACATTATGGACTAATCCTTCGGCTATATCTATGGACGTAGTTTTTTGTAATGGTATGGCAATGAAATATTTAGTGAGTGCGTCTTGTATAGTAAGAATATATCTATTTCCTGATTTCGTTTCAGGGAGTGGTCCGACTATGTCCATAGCTATTTTGTCGAATGCCGCTCCCGGCGTATCGGTAAGTACCATTGGTTCTTTGGACTTTACTCTTACTAATTTTTTTAACTGACAACTTGTACAGTTTTTGATAAAATCACTTATGTCCTTTTTTAAATTTGGCCAATGATACTTATGCCGAATTTTATTATACATTTTTGTGACGCCTTTGTGTCCACCAATAGGCGAGGAGTGGCATTCGGCAAGGATGACCTCTCGCAGTTCTAACTTAGGAACTAAAATTTGATTTAAACAGATAGTAATGCAGCAATTTTCTGATTCAAACGTTTTACATAATTTCTTTTGAATCCGAGGCCATAATATGCCGTCTAAGCTTTGTGTCTTGACGATGCTTACAGATTTTAAGTCGAGCTCTCGTACTACTGAGAGCAAGGAACAAATTGCCTCGTATATCGTTTCCACTTTTGCACTGTTTGCGATGTTTTCCTTTATAGGGATAATTATTAATTTATGTTTCCCAATGTTAGTTACTTTGGCACGAGCTAAAGTCAAATCTTTTAATGTGGAATAAGTTTTTTTTGTTCTAGTAGTTTAGCACCAGTATCGCAAGGTGTGCCGTCTAAATCGGTAAATATTACAATATTGTCGTGCCTTAATTGTAGAGAGTCTCGTGAGACTCCTACATTTTTTGTTATCATATTTAAAATATTGTTTGTTCTTGGTTGTGTCTGTGGAGAGTATAGTCGTTCGTAGTCACTAGAGTTTTCACTGTCTGTATTTTCGTCCTCTAGTGTTGGTGTTGCTAAACGTGACGTGTTGTCGAGGTCATCTGTGGGTTATTTATTATTTTTAAAACTAACATATTTTGAGTTATTAAAGGTTTTGTGTACAAGGGTCTTCTTTCTTTTTAGACACTCAATGTATTTTAAATAATTTTGCTTAACATCATGTCGTTAGGCATTAAATGAGCTTTAAAATGGCTATTTTAAAACATTTTAAAATAAGTTTGTCTTTGAAAGATTAAAGTTTATGTGTAAAGATACTTACTTTTTTTTTATAAAATCTATAAGTTTTTACTACTAAAGTTATAAATCAGGTTGTTGAGCATTATATAAGCTTTAAAATGACCATGTTATAACATTTTAAAATTTGTTAGTTTTCGAGTTATTAAAGTTTATGTGTACAAAGAGCTTCTTTTCTTTTTGACACCTAATGTCTTTTAAATACTTTTGCTTTACATCATGTTGTTAGGCATTAAAAGAGCTTAAAAATGACTATGTTATAACATTTTAGAATTTTTTGTTTTTCGAGTTTTAAAGTTTTTGTGTACAGATAACTTCTTTTTATTTAGAAAACCTATGTATAGTATATATATGATTAGCCTTATGTTGATGGGCATTTAAAGAGCTTTAAAATGGCAATTTTAAAACATTTGAAAATTAGTTAGTCTTGAAAAATTAATGTTTATGTGTACAGCTACTTTCTTTTTTATTAAACATCCTATGTAAATTAAATATTTATGTTTAGCATCAAGTTTTAGGTCATAAAAGAGTTTTAAATTTACTGCTTTAAAATGACAACTTTAAAATGGCTGCGTTAAATTATATTTAAATTTGTCAGTTTTCAAATAATCGAAGTTTTTTTCTACAGATTCCTTCTATTTTTTGAAAAATCCTATATATTTTAAATACTTAAGTTTTAAATCAGGTGGTTGAGCATGAAAAAAGCTTTGAAATGACCATATTATAACATTTTAGAGTTAGTTAGTTTTCGAGTTATTAAAGATTATGTGTACAAAGAACTTCATTCCTTTTAGACACTGTATGTATTTTAAATAATTTTTCTTAACATCATGTTGTATGGCATTAAATGAGCTTTAAAATGGTTATTTTAAAACATTTTAAAATACGTTAGTCATTCAAAAATTAAAGTTTATGTGTAAAGCATCTATCTATTTTTTATAGAAAACCTATAAGTTTTAAATACTAAAGTTTTAAATCAGGTTGTAAAGCATTAAAAAAACTTTAAAATTACAATGTTATAACATTTTAGAATTTGTTAGTTTTTGAGTTATTAAAGTTTATGTGTACAAAGAACTTCTTTTTTTTTAGAGACTCTACTTATTTTAAATATTTTTACTTAACATCATGTCGTTAGTCCATAAATAAGATTTAAAATTGCTATTTAAAAACATTCTAAAATAATTTGGTCCTAAGAAATTAAAGTTTATGTGTACTTCTTATTTCTTTTTTTTTTTAAACCAAAAAAGTTTTAAATACTTAAGTTTTAAATCTGGTTGTTGAGCATTAAATGAGCTTAAAAATGGCTATATTAATACTTTTTAAAATATGTTAGTCTTGAAAAATTATAGTTTATGTGTACTTCTCATTTCTTTTTTCTTTTAAACCAAATATGTTTTAAATACTTAAGTTTTAAATAAGGTTGTAGAGCATTAAAAAGGCTTTAAGATTACCATGCTATAAAATTTTAGAATTTGTTAGTATTCGAGTTATTAAAGCTTATGTGTACGAAGAACTTCTTTTTTTTTACACACTCTACGTATTTTAAATACTTTTACTTAACATCATGTCGTAAGTCCTTAAATAAGATTTAAAATTGCTATATAAAAACTTTCTAAAATAATTTTGTCTTAAAAAATTAAAGTTTATGTGTACTTCTTATTTCTTTTTTTTTTAAAACAAATAAGTTTTAAATACTTAAGTTTTAAATCTGGTTGTTAAGCATTAAAAGAGCTTTAAAATGGCTATATTAAAACTTTTTAAAATATGTTAGTTTTAAAAATTTAAAGTTCATGTGTACTACTTCTTTTTTTTTAGAAAACATGTAAGTTTTAAATACTAAAGTGTAAATCAGGTTGTAGAGCATTAAAAGTGCTTTAAAATTACAAGGTTATAAAATTTTAGAATTTGTTAGTTTTCGAGTTAGTAAAGTTTTATGAATAAAGTTTCTTCTTTTTTTTAGACACCTAATGTCTTTTAAATACTTTTGCTAACATTATGTTGTGTAGGCATTAAAAGAGCTTAAAAATGAAAACGTTATAACATTATTTAGAATTTTTTGGTTTTCGAGTTTTAAAGTTTTGTGTACAGTTTCCTTCTGTTTTATGTAGACAACCTATGTATAGTATATAATGCGATTAGCATATGTTAAAGGGCATTTAAAAAGCTTTAAAAAGCAATTTTAAAACATTTGAAAATTAGTTAGTTTGAAAATGAAAGTTTATGTGTACAGCTACCTTCTTTTTTTTAATCCTCCCATGTAATTAAATATCTATGTTTAGCAACAAGTTTTAGGTCATTAAAAGAGTTTTAAAATTTACTGGCCTTAAAATGACAACTTTAAATGACTCTGTTAAATTATATTTATATTTGTGAGTTTTTCAAATAATAGAATTCTTTTCTACAGATTCCTTCTTTTTATTTAGAAATCCTATATATTTTAATACTTAAGTTTCAATCAGGTAGATGAGCATTATATAAGCTTAAAATGACCATGTTATAACATTTTAGAGTTTGTTAGTTTTCGAGTTATTAAAGATTATGTGTGCAAAGAACTTCTTTCCTTTTAGACACTGTATGTATGTTAAAATAATTTTTCTTAACATCATGTGGTCTGGCATTAAATGAGCTTTAAAATGACTATTTTAAAACATTTACAATACGTAGGTCTTTCAAAAACTAAAGTTTATGTGTACAGCTTCTTTTTTTTTTTTTAGAAAACCTATATAGTTTGAAATGCTTTAATTTTAGATCAGGTTGTATAGCATTAAAAAAACTTTAAAATGACAATGTTATAAAATTTAAGAATTTGGTAGTTTTCGAGTTATTAAAGTTTATGTGTACAAAGATCTGCTTTTCTTCTTTAGACACACTATGTATGTATTTTAAATTTAATATTTGACATAAATATGTTGGGCATTAAATGAGCTTTAAAATTGCTATTTTAAACATTTTTAAATAAGTTAGTCATTGAAAATTAAAGTTTATGTGTACTACTACTTTTTTTTTTAGAAAACATGTTAAGTTTTAAATACTTCAGTTTTAAATCAGGTTGTAGAGCATTAAAGTGGCTTTAAAAATTACAATGTTATAAAATTTTAGAATTTGTTGGTTTTCGAGTTATGAAAGGTTTGTGTTATAAGGATCTTCTTTCTTTTTAGACACTCAATGTATTTTAATACTTTTGCTTAACATCATGTGGTTGGGCATTAGACGCGCTTTAAAATAGCTATTTTAAAACATTTTAAAATAAGTTAGTCTTTGAAATATTAAAGTTTATGTGTACAGCTACTTACTTTTTTTTTTTATAAAACCTATAAGTTTTTACTACTAAAGTTATAAATCAAGTTTTGAGCATATAAGCTTTCAAATGAACAATGTTAAAACATTTTAGAATTTTTAAGTTTTCTCGAGATATTAAAAGTTTACGTGTACAAAGAACTTTTTTCTTTTAGACACCTAATGTCTTTTAAATACTTTTGCTTAACATCATGTCGTTAGGCATTAATTGAGCTTTAAAATGGCTATGTTTAAAACATTTAATATAAGTTGTCTTTAAAACTTTTTAAGTTATGTGTCTTGCATGTTTCTTTTTTTTAGAAACCTATAAGTGTTAAATACTTAAGTTTAAATCAGTTTGTAGAGCATTAAATGAGAATAAAAATACCATGTTATAAAATTTGAAAATTTGTTAGTATTCGAGTAATAAAGTTTTTGTGTACAGATATCTTCTTTATTTTTAAAACCCATTATACATTAAAACACCTAAGTTTTAGATCAGGTGTTTGAGCATTATATAAGCTTTAAAAATCACCATGTTATAACATTTTAGAGCTTGTTAATTTTCGAGTTATTAAAGTT
>QUOH01000002.1:11212084-11256809 GCA_010416925.1 Polistes metricus | reverse complement strand
GCCTCAACCTCGGGTGAATAACCCCTGGCAATGAGTCAAGTGCGCGCCGACACGCCCTAGAAAACTGCATTAGGTGAGGTTGTTCCGTCGAACTTCGGGACATCTTCTACATATTCCCGCAAACTTAAAAGAGGATTTTGGCAAATTGGAAGGGGGGGGGGCAAAAGGAGCTATTCTCTTCATATCCCTAATTTCACAGCCTCAAACCCCGATCTCTCTCTTCTTATTTCGCCCCCACTATCAAAATCAGGCGTTAGTGTTCTCCGTCTAGGAGTTGGGCTGGAGAGGTGGACGCGGAGATGGACCGGGAGTAACAGGGGTGTAGGTTGAAGGGGACGAAGGAGTCCACCGGAGGATCAGAACGCTCAAAACCACGGAAATCTGGCATATTATCGCCTAGGGATCTTCTGATCTCTTCCTCTTTCAACGCGAGTCTCCTCTCCCTAAGTTCTAGCTCCAATTCCCTGTTACTAAGTTCCTCCTGTTTCCTAAGTGTTTCCTCTTGTGTTTTACTTAATAAATCCTGAATATTCATTATTTCTTCCATCTTTTTGCGCATAGCGGAATCCATATCGCCGAGAACGATTGGAGTATCCGGTCTACTTTTTCTTTGTTCTTGAGACATTTTGAATTTTGTAAATAAAAGTTACGGTTTCTCAAAAAAAATGTGAATAGATTGACAAGTTAAATCTTCTACTAGGCAATCGATTTTATTTGCGATCTATCTATTAGCAATCCCACCGCTGCCACCAGTTTTACTTCCTGTGACGTCCCAGATGGGGTTGTCAAGTGGAGTAAGAACAAATTTTAATCTTCCTTTTCCCGGTCAATCTTTTCCAGAATTTACGCGGTTAAGAAGAGTGCCCTATTTTGAGTCAATCCGTGGAGCCGGACTTTACTCGGGATCTGGGCTAGATGATCTTAGGGAAGCCAATAAGAGGCAATAACTTGTAAGGTTGTGATGGATGAGGGGTACTTACCCTTGAAATAGATGAATATTTCCTTTAAAAAATACGATTTGTGCTGAATGCCGATAATCCACGGACCCAAGCTCCTTAGAATCAATTGCGTTGATTAGGTAGTCACAGGATTTTGGTGTAAAAAGGTTTTGTTATTAAATGAATATCACTTGATTAATAGGTAAAACTAAAGTATATTTTTCAATGTTAAAACAAACAAGAGTTGCACAAGTGGTTTACACAATTTTGATCACTTGTTGTAACTGTCACAAGGATATATTACAAATGTAACACGGATTATAAATGTAGCGTGTTAAAGTGCGTTTACTGTACGCAAATAGTAATAATCGTTATAACTGCGCGACGTGTACGAACTCTTACATAAAAATTGTATAATCAAGCAAATAGTATATTGGATAAATTATTAACTATATTTTGTTAATAATTTATTATATATTATGAGAAAGTCTGTCTTCCAAGCTAATTAAATTGTTAACGTATAAAAAAGACTATCTTGAAAAAGACTTGTGTCTTACAAGAAATAATCGTGTTGGAAGAGAGACTTTTCAAGCACAAATGTATAAGTATAAAATAATTAACAGAGGTAATTAAGATTTAAGTGTTAAGAGTATAGAGGTTGCCGATAGACTGCCGGAGAGGAGTCTCTAAGCTCCCCACGTCGAGTCCCGTACGGCAGAGTGGGAGGTACCCCCCACTCGCGCTAGGTGCTTCCTCCACTATCGACTTTTACCAACACGTGGGAAAGGAATCTGCTGATCTTTTTAAGTTTGCACGTGTGAATAAATATTATTACAATCAAGTTCTAAACTGCTGTCGTCAGCTGGGAATGGAATTTGCCTCGAAAAAATATCATTTACTATCTAGCGCTAATTCCCGGTAGCGACTAAAGTATCAGGTTACTATCAGGCAGAAATTCCCAGAACTGCACGTGCGCCTTATACTTGAGCCAAGAGATTTCCTTTCATTGCACGTATGCTTTATTACGACTGTGGGAATATCTTATGTGCTGGCTAGCATTATTGCTTAATATAATGTTATTAACTATTTGTTTATTTAATTATTAATAATTGTTGGAGTTTATTCTCAATTAGAAGAAAAAAATGGAAATGTAATAATATTATTTGTAGCAATCATTTAAATAAGGCCAAATGCTAGTAATAATCATTATATTATCGAAGTATTAAATAATAAGTGTCGGTAATGTAGGAGCACGAAGTCGGTATTACCGACTTCCACTTATCGAAAGATCCGCTTACCGACCTAAGTTGTTGGTAAGACAGGTTTCTCTATGAAACGACAATTGACATTTGTTCTACTATTACCGTATGCTGCTAAAATGATATTTATCGATAGTCGCTCATAAGAGTACTTAAAACTATTCCTACCAGGACCGGTCAAACGACCGTTTTTAATTTTCATTTTGAATTTTCTACATTCAACGTATGTGAATCGCCTTTAAACTTTACCACTTTTCCTCATATATATGTATGATATATTTTTCAATATTCACTTATTTTGTCTATTGTTTATTTTCCGAGAAAACTTGTAGTCTGTCTTACCTACCACAAGACCGGTGCATTGGACCGGTGTACGATTTATACTTTATGTAAGAGTTGCTCTCTAAGACTCAATGCCAAAACTATAAAGTCGTTACAAACGAAAGGTAATGTAGTTATAAACACATATTTATCCGATAAGTGCCTTCCAGAAAAATGGTTTAACGGCACTTCCAAGTGTGTTTACAGTTCTCACTCGATTATCGGGCTATGGTGTTTATTTTGCTTGATTGATATCCGATACGGTCAAGATCCTCGAATGTTCTACGCCATCTCATCTACTATGATTTTTATTCGATTTGACGACAGAAATCAACGAAACCAACGGTTACAAACTGATAAATTTGCTATGATTTCCGAAGTTTGGTACAAGTTTATTGACAACAGTCAGAATTGTTATAAACCAGGACCAAATATTACTATTGACGAACAATTGTTTTCCAACGAAAGCAAGGTGTAGATTTACTCAATACATGCCCAATAAACCGGACAAATTTGGTATAAAATTCTGGTTAGCATCCGATGTGCGTAGCAAATATATAATAAACGGCTTTCCATATTTGGGAAAAGATGAAAGTAGAGAACCCTCAGTTCCTCTTGGAGAGTTTGTCACTATGAAATTAGCAAAACCGTATGTAGGATGTGGAAGAAATATAACCACGGACAACTTTTTTACAAGCCTACCTTTAGCAACAAAACTTTTAGCAAAAAAAACTACGATTGTTGGGACAATTAGAGCAAATAGAAAAGAGCTACCAAGACTGGCAAAACTGAAAAATGACGACATGGCACTTTTTTCAACCAAACTCTATCGCTCAAATAATTGTATGTTGACAGTTTACAAAGCCAAACCAAGAAAGAAAGTTCTAATTCTCAGTTCAATGCACAACTCCGAACAAATTGAAAAAATGACACCCGAACACCGGAGACAATTCAATTATTTAATAGTGTCACGTCCTAGTGACGATTCGATATACCAAAACGTACCATCCAGTGATTGTGATTTGTCCTTCCGTCATATATACGAAAATTTTTGAAATTTTATCACTTATATATTTTTACTTGTACAAATTAACATACACATAGTTACGATACGATTATTAAAATAATTTACCTTTGTATAACATATAACCGTATAATAATTTACATTATATTCGCTGTAAATTCTATTTTGTATTATATACTCTTATGAACGACCATCGATAAGTATCATTTTTGGCAGCATACGGTAATAGTAGAACAAATGTCAATTGTCGTTCATAGAGAAACCTGTCTTACCGACAACTTAGGTCGGTAAGCGGATCTTTCGATAAGTGGAAGTCGGTAATACCGACTTCGTGCTCCTACATTACCGACACTTATTATTTAATACTTCGATAATATAATAATTATTACTAGCATTTGGCCTTATTTAAATGATTGCTACAAATAATATTATTACATATTTCATTTTGAGAATAAACTCCAACAATTATTAATAATTAAATAAACAAATAGTTAATAACATTTATATAAAGCAATAATGCTAGCCAGCACATAAGATATTCCCACAGTCGTAATAAAGCACACGTGCAATGAAAGGAAATCTCTTGGCTCAGGTATAAGGCGCACGTGCAGTTCTGGGAATTTCTGCCTGATAGTAACCTGATACTTAGTCGCTACCGGGAATTAGCGCTTGATAGTAAATGATATTTTTTCGAGGCAAATTCCATTCCCAGCTGACGACAGCAGTTTAGAACTTGATTGTAACTAATATTTATTCACACGTGCAAACTTAAAAGATCAGCAGATTCCTTTCCCACGGGTTGGTAAAAGTCGGTAGTGGAGGAAGCACCTAGCGCGAGTGGGGGTACCTCCCACTCTGCCGTACGGGACTCGACGTGGGGAGCTTAGAGACTCCTCTCCGGCAGTCTATCGGCAACCTCTATACTCTTAACACTTAAATCTTAATTACCTCTGTTAATTATTTTATACTTATACATTTGTGCTTGAAAAGTCTCTCTTCCAACACGATTATTTCTTGTACAAGACAAGTCTTTTTCAAGATAGTCTTTTTTATACGTTAACAATTTAATTAGCTTGGAAGACAGACTTTCTCCTAATATATAGTAAATTATTAACAAAATATGGTTAATAATTTATCCAATTTACTATTATTGCTTGATTATACAATTTTTATATAAGAGTTCGTACACGTCGCGCAGTTATAATCGATTATTACAATTTGCGTACAGTAAACGCACTTTAACACGCCACATTTATAATCCGTGTTACATTTGTAATATATCCGTGTGACAGTTACAACAAGTGATCAAATTGTGTAAACCACTTGTGCAACTCTTGTTTGTTTTAACATTGAAGAATATACTTTAGTTTTACCTATTAATCAAGTGATATTCATTTAATAACAAAACCTTTTTACACCGAAATCCTGTGACTACCTAATCAACGCAATTGATTCTAAGGAGCTTGGGTCCGTGGATTATCGGCATTCAGCACAAATCGTATTTTCTAAAGGACATATTCATCTATTTCAAGGGTAAGTACCCCTCATCCATCATAAGCTTACAAGTTATTGCCTCTTATTGGCTTCCTTAAGATCATCTGGCCCAGATCCCGAGTAAAGTCCGGCTCCACGGATTGACTCAAAATAGGGCATCCTTCTTAACCGAGTAAATTCTGAAAAAGATTGACCGGGAAAAGGAAGATTAAAATTTGTTCTTACTCCTCTTGACAACCCCATCTGGGACGTCACAGGAAGTAAAACTGGTGGCAGCGGTGGGATACTATAGATAGATCGCAAATAAATTCGATTGCCTGATAGGAGGTTTAACTTGTCGATTTATTCGCATTTTCTTCAAGGAAACCGTAACTTTTATTTACAAAATTTAAAATGTCTCAAGAACAAAGAAAAGTAGACCGGATACTCCAATCGTTCTCGGCGATATGGATTCCGCTATGCGCAAAAAGATGGAGGAAATAATGAATATTCAGGATTTATTGAGTAAAACACAAGAGGAAACACTTAGGAAACAGGAGGAACTTAGTAACAGGGAATTAGAGCTAGAACGTAGGGAGAGGAGACTCGCGTTGAAGGAAGAGGAGTTTAGAAGATCCCTGGGCGATAATATGCTAGGTTTCCGTGGTTTTGAGCGTTCTGATCCTCCGGTGGACTCCTTCGTCCCTTTAACCTATACCCCTGGTACTCCGGGTCCGTCTCCGCGTCCAACCTCTCCGGCCCAAACTCCAAGACGGAGAACACTAACGCCTGATTTTGGTAGTGGAGACGAAACGAGAAGAGAGATCGAGGATTTGAGGCGCGAAATTAGGGATATGAAGAGAATAGCTCCTTTTGCCCCCCCACCTTCTTCCCATTTGCCAAAATCCTCTTTTAAGTTGCGGGAATGTGTGAGGATGTCCCGAAGTTCGACGGGCACAACCTCACCGTAATGCAGTTTTCTAGGGCGTGTCGGCGCGCGCTTGACTTGTTGCCAGCGGGTTATTCACCCGAGTTGGAGGCGTCCCTCACTAGATTGCTTCTTTCGAAACTTGGTGGTCATGCGCGTCTAGTAACGGAGGGCCTTGGGATCGACAGGGTCGAACGCCTTATAGATAGGCTGAAGGACGCGTTCCTCCCTTCCCGCGGGTCAAATTATTATAGAGGAAAGCTCTCTATGGAATTTATGAAACCGGGCGAACACGCGCTCGATTATTTTGAACGGGTGAAAGAACTCACTCAGTCAATTCTAGACGAAACGGCGAGGGAGTCGGGGCGTTTGGACCGCGGGACGGAGGCCGCGATCGAGGGAGAGGGATTAGACGCGTTCATTAAGGGTCTTCCTCGAAACTATAAAACTGAATTAAGATTTGAAAGATATAATAATTTTGACGAGGTCTTGGTCTGCCTCCTTAGGATAGACAAACGGATCAAAGAGGAAGACGATAAGTTAGGTACTTCAATAAGTAAAAATCGCGTCGCGAACATCAGACCAATTAATAGTACTATTAACTGTAATTATTGTAAAAAAAATGGGCATTTAGAAAACAGTTGTTGGCAAAAGAATGGGTATCCCTTCCCTTCCAAAACCGAGCAAAAACCTCCTGGTAGGCCTGGATCCCCTACTAAATCTAGGTCTCCTTCCAAGAAAAAGACCCCATTTAAGAAATGCCAGTATTGTAAAAACCTTGGGCACCAAATTCTCGAGTGTAGGAAACTTAAATATAAAATCGAGAATTTCAATTCGGGAAACTTGAAAAGGGGCGCGAACGAAGACGCGCGTCGCTCCCCCACTCCCAAGGAGCGTCCACGAAGCCCAAGTCCGAAAGCGGGCCCGTCGAAATCAAACACATAAGACGAAATAATATTTGGACGGCTCCATGTGTCACCGCGACTTCTCCACGGTTGAGAGAAGCAGTGACACTTATGATAGACACAGGCGCGGATATTAATTTGATTAAAATAAAAAATTTAACTAAAAAGACAATTATAAACACAGAAAGAATAGTGCAACTAACTGGTATCTCTCCCGGCATACAAAAATCATTAGGTACTGTCGAACTCGTTATTTTCGGAGAGAGGACCACATTTCACGCAATAGACGATCACTTCCCTATTTCTACGGATGGAATATTAGGCAACGAGTTCCTTCGTTCCATTCCGACAAAAGTTGACTATATCAGGGAAGTGCTTATTGTAAAATATAAAGAAATTCCATTTACGGTCGGCGACAGGGTTAGCATTCCACCTAGAACGTCGAGGGTAATTTCTGTCACGTTATAACGCCGATGTTAAGGACGGTTATATTCCGCGATTACAGCTTCCCAAAGGGAGTTTTTGCCGGCGAAGCACTGGTAGGAAATATAGACGAAAAGCCTATTTCAGACTCATTAATACAACTTCGAGATTTGTTTCATTACAATTCCAAAATTGGAACTTTTGGCTTCCAAAGGGAGTTTAAGCCGGCGAAGCACTGGTAGAAAATATAGACGGAAAAGCCTATTTCAGACTCATTATACAACTTCGGGATTTGTTTCATTACAAATTCAAAAATTGGAACTTTGGCATATAATATAGGAACTCTTCCAAGTTTACCATGTGATTCCTATAAGTCCACATCCGAAGTTGATAATTTAAACGAATGCTTGCACACCCTTTATAATATATCCGAATTACCTTGCGCTGATCCAACTGAAACAAGTAAAATTCAAGAATCTCCTAAAACTCCAACCTTCTCCAGACCAGACTCCGTTAGAGCACTCCCGCCTTGATCACTTAAATACAGAAGAGGCAGAATCTGTTTCTAAATTATTAGACAAAAATGCAGATATTTTTCATCTCCTGGCGAACCGCTTGGTTGCACCCAACCTTTTACAACATCGAATAATTACTACCGATGATATTCCGGTGCACACCAGACAATATAGATTTCCGCCAATACATAAGGAAGAAGTAAAGAAACAAACCTCGGAGTTGCTCAACGATGGCATAATAAGGCCATCTCTTTCACCTTATAATTCACCCATTTGATAGTACCGAAAAAGTCGGACTCAAAGGGTAACCCAAAGTGGCGGATGGTGATCGATTATAGGAATCTTAACGAAAAAAGGTAGGAGATGCGTACCCTATTCCAATATTACGGGATACTTGACCAACTCGGCGCGGCAAAATATTTTTTCTACTTTTGACCTGAAATCCGGATTTCATCAAATCGAAATGCATCCGGATGACCGCGCCAAGACAGCTTTCTCGACCCCGCATGGTCATTATGATTTAATAGAATGCCATTGGATTAAAAACGCTCCAGCAACCTTTCAGAGGTTAATGGACCATGTCTTGACCGGTTTACAAGGCGAAGAAATGTTTGTATATTGGGATGACGTGGTTCTTTACGCGAGATCACTCAACGAGCATCAAGTGAAATTTAATAAACTCGCTCATTGTCTTCGTATAGCAAATCTAAAACTGCAGCCCGACAAATGTGAATTCCTCAGACGAGAAGTAGCTTATTTGGGCCATATTATAGGAGAAAACGGCGTAAAGCCTGATCCAAAAAAATTAGAAGCAGTAAAACATTTCCGTCGCGTCCAACAAACATTAAATCAATTCGCCAATTCCTAGGTCTTGCTGGATATTACAGAAGATTTATACCAGCTTTTTCAAAAGTAGCAAAACCTCTTACTGATTTACTTAAAAAGGAGGCTTATTTCAGATGGAAATCCACCCAAGAAAACGCATTTTGCTCATTGCGTGATGCCTTATGCAAAGAACCAATTTACAGTATCCAAATTTTTCTTTGCCTTTTAACGTTACAACGGACGCATCCGGTTATGCAATCGGCGCCGTGTTGAGTCAAGGCCCCGTCGGTAAGGATTTGCCCATCTCCTATTGCTCGCGAATTTTAATAAAGCTGAAATGAATTATTCTACTATTGAAAGAGAATTATTGGCAATAGTCTTCGCTACAAATTATTTTAGGCCATATTTGTACGGCCGAGAATTTACCCTTATAACTGATCACAAACCACTAGTTTGGCTTAAGTCGGTAAAAGACCCGACATCAAGATTAGTAAAGTGGAGTTTGAAATTGGCTGAGTATACGTTTAAAATTATTTATAAACCAGGAACTGCAATGCTAACGCTGACGCACTATCACGGAATCCGACAGAAATTAAAAAAGTACTTCCTATAAACACATACGATTCCGACGATAGTATTGTTCACTTTGAAACCAAGGACACGATGACAGATAACGAGGACAGTGACCCCGACGTGACAACTGACGGCACAGATGACCTCGACAACGCGTCACGATCAGCAACACCAACACTAGAGAACGAAAATACAGACAGTGAAAGCTCTAGTGACTACGAACAACTATACTCTCCACAGACACAGCAAAAAACAAACAATAATTTAAATATGATAACACAAAATGTAGGAGTCTCACGAGACTCTCTACAATTAAGGCACGACAATATTGTAGTATTTACTGATTTAAACGGCACACCTTGCGATACTGGTGCTAAACTACTAGAACAAACAAACTTATTCCACACTTAAAAGATTCGACCTTAGCTCGTGCCAAAGTATCTAACATAGGGAAACATAAATTAATAATTATCCCTATAAAGGAAAACATCGCAAACAGCGCAAAAGTGGAAACAATATACGAGGCAATTGGCTCCTTGCTCTCAGTAGTGCGAGAGCTCGACTTAAAATCTATAAGCATAGCCAAGACACCAAGCTTAGATGGCATATTATGGCCTCGGATTCAAAAGAAATTATGTAATACGTTTGATTCAGAAAATTGCTGCATTACTATCTGTTTAAATCAAATTTTAGTTCCTAAGTTAGAACAGCGAGATGACATTCTTGCCGAATGCCACTCCTCGCCTATTGGTGGGCACAAAGGCGTCACAAAAACATATAATAAAATTCGGCATAAGTATCATTGGCCAAATATGAAAAAGGACATTAGCGATTTTATTAAAAATTGTACAAGTTGCCAATTAAAGAAATTAGTAAGAGTAAAGTCCAAAGAACCAATGATACTTACTGATACGCCAGGAGTGGCATTCGACAAGGTGTCTATGGACGTGGTCGGGCCACTCCCTGAAACTAAATCAGGAAATAAATATATTCTTACAATACAGGACGCACTTACAAAATATTTTATTGCTATACCGTTACAAACGACTACGTCAATAGATATTGCTGAGGGGTTAGTTCATAATGTTTGCAATGTTTTCGGGGCACCTCGATCCATATTGACTGACCAGGGAACAAACTTTACTAGTTCACTTTTAAAGGCAATAGCCAAACAATATAATTTAAAACAAATAAGAACCACGGCGTTCCATCCTCAGTCAAATGGATCACTAGAGAGGTCTCATATTGTACTAATAGAATATTTAAAACATTATATAGACAAAAGGAGCGAGTGGGATAAGTGGTTAACACACGCCATGTTCGCCTATAACACCAGTACACACGAGGGAACTAGGTTTACCCCTCACGAACTGATATTCGCAAAACAAGCTAACATACCTTCCGCAGACATACATACAAATGCAGCTTTAGACAATACATATTTAGAATACTATTTAGATCTCGTTAATAAAATTAAGACATCTCAGAACATAGCAAGACAAAACCTGGTGGGAGCTAAAATTAGATCAAAATTTTACTACGATCGAAATGCTCGAGGTCAAGACTTAAAGGTTGGTCAATATATATATCTTTTAAAAGAACCAACGACAAAACTCGGCAGTCAATATTCCGGCCCCCACCAGATTCTAGAACTGCTCCCTAAAAACAATATTAAGATTAACTTTAAGAATAAATGTAGAATCGTACACAAGGACAAGGTCAAAATCGCCAAAAATATATAAAATAAATATCTTTTAGTTTTGCGTATAAAATGAAGACGATACTGGGCATCCTTGTCATTTACCACATCACCGTAATATCCGCATTACTTGGCTACGATTGCGGAGGCACGGCGGCGAACATCACAACGGTCTCACTACTGGAGACAGGAGAGTGCGACCTCCCCAATACAACTGTCAACAAAACAAAAACATACGTGCAACTGTTACAGTTAGTAGACTACGATAGTGCCATGGTGTTTCAGTGCAGGGTAGAAATCGACAGAACAATATACTATTGCGGGATGAGTTCGCACATCTCAGCCGTGCATAACGGTCGACGCGTGTACTTACTCTCGAAATCTCACGCGAAGTGTGCAATTCATCATTAAAACGGGAACTCTTTCATTAATTCTTTCACTCAAATAAGTGGTCTTAAAGTCAACACAACGGACTTTCGAAGTATAACGCTGGCGGGTTCAATCGGCATCGACGGCAGGTGCCAAGGAACGCAATATTCCGACGCCGACGGAACGTGGGAAAGTGTCGTGGTTCAAGGGGTAGTGCGTACGAATATAAGAACGTATACGGGAATAGTTAAAATCAAAGATAATTCCATAGCATTAAGAGGACACATTCAGTGTTCCTTCTCGGAAGAGACTTGCTTCACCGATGAGAATGGAAATGCATTCTGGACAGTCATTCCAAGGTCATCGTGCCATTTCGAGATGTATTCTGCGCTATACGAGGGAGAAGCGGTCAAAATGACAACACTCGACGGTAATTCGCACATCTACGCAGTGACTGAGGGCGAAACGACGTTCGCATTGATGGGAAAACAAGAAGAAAACGTATGCGGTTACAAACTCATAAAGACCGAGCATCCAAAATTATTTATCCTGGAAACTGGACGAGATAGGACATTCACATCGAGAACAAAATTATCAACTAACAATATGGATTTATTTACTTATGTCAATTCCAAATTTGTTTATGTGGAAAAACATCATCAAAACCAAATGGAAAATTTATATAATAATGTCCTACAACAACGATGCAAACTAGAAAAGGAAGTCATCAAAAACGCACTCGCACTTGCGGTACTACTCCCTGACGTTTTTGTGGTAACAATTATGAAGGGCCCAGGATATATGGCAATCATCGGTGGAGAAGTGGCGCACATCATTAAGTGCACCCCTGTTCCAGTTAAAATTAGACACACAGATACTTGTTTTCGGGAACTTCCGGTAGCATACCAAAACGCAAGTATGTTCCTAAGACCTGGATCTAGAATTTTGGTAAGCAGAGGCACGCAGGAGCCCTGTAATTCTTTACTCCCACATGTATACTTTGTCGAAGGCGTCTGGTACCAACTACTGCCAAAACCAACTTATGTTAAAGAACCACATATCTTACAACCACAAACCGAAGCAAATTGGAAATACACCGATGCGGGCTCTCTCGCGACAAGCGGTATCTATTCGCAAGCGGACCTAGAAAATCTACGGGACCACGTCATGTTCCCAATGGAACAACCTTCAATAATAAATCATATCGCAAGAGGGGCCGCCGGAAAGGAAATAAACTCGGAAACATTAAATTTTGTGAATCTTGTGAGTGAAAGTGAAATGCAAAAACTAACCGAAAAGGTTACCACACGTATGTGGAATGGACTATTAAAGTTCGGAACCGTCAGTGCGGCAATATTAGGTATAGTCTTCATCTTCAAACTATTAAAATTAGTGATTGATTCTATTTTGCGCGGTTATGCATTGCATACGGTGTATGGGTGGAGTCTGCACCTTCTTGGCGCTATTTGGGGGTCATTAACAAACCTATTATTGCACCTGAAAAACGGAGGTGGGCGCCAAAGTCCACCAGTAGACGTAAAAGAAATAGAATTAAGGGAAATCGTATCGGAACAACAGGAAGATCAAATCACAAGCGATTCTCAACCTCAAAAGTCATGTAAGCGTGTACGTTTCGATTTGGAAGACGATCTCCCAAGTGCTATTGATTCTTTACGAAGCACCAGAAAATAGTTTCTTGGTTGCTTCTTCTTTAAGGGGGGAGGTGTCACGTCCTAGTGACGATTCGATATACCAAAACGTACCATCCAGTGATTGTGATTTGTCCTTCCGTCATATATACGAAAATTTTTGAAATTTTATCACTTATATATTTTTACTTGTACAAATTACACATACACATGATTACGATACGATTATTAAAATATTTTACCTTTGTATAACATATAACCGTATAATAGATTACATTATGTTCACTGTAAATTCTATTTTTTGTATTAAGTACTCTTATGAACGACCATCGATAAATATCATTTTTGGCAGCATACGGTAATAGTAGAACAAATGTCAATTGTCGTTCATAGAGAAACCTGTCTTACCGACAACTTAGGTCGGTAAGCGGATCTTTCGATAAGTGGAAGTCGGTAATACCGACTTCGTGCTCCTACATTACCGACACTTATTATTTAATACTTCGATAATATAATAATTATTACTAGCATTTGGCCTTATTTAAATGATTGCTACAAATAATATTATTATATATTTCATTTTGAGAATAAACTCCAACAATTATTAATAATTAAATAAACAAATAGTTAATAACATTTATATAAAGCAATAATGCTAGCCAGCACATAAGATATTCCCACAGTCGTAATAAAGCACACGTGCAATGAAGGGAAATCTCTTGGCTCAAGTATGAGGCGCACGTGCAGTTCTGGGAATTTCTGCCTGATAGTAACCTAATACTTAGTCGCTACCGGGAATTAGCGCTTGATGGTAAATGATATTTTTTCGAGGCAAATTCCATTCCCAGCTGACGACAGCAGTTTAGAACTTGATTGTAACTAATATTTATTCACACGTGCAAACTTAAAAGATCAGCAGATTCCTTTCCCACGGGTTGGTAAAGGTCGGTAGTGGAGGAAGCACATAGCACGAGTGGGGGTACCTCCCACTCAGTCGTACGGGGCTCGACGTGGGGAGCTTAGAGACTCCCCTCCGGCAGTCTACCGGCAACCTCTATACTCTTAACACTTAAATCTTAATTACCTCTGTTAATTATTTTATACTTATACATTTGTGCTTGAAAAGTCTCTCTTCCAACACGATTATTTCTTGTACAAGAAAAGTCTTTTTCAAGATAGTCCTTTTTATACGTTAACAATTTAATTAGCTTGGAAGACAGACTTTCTCCTAATATATAATAAATTATTAACAAAATATAGTTAATAATTTATCCAATTTACTATTATTGCTTGATTATACAATTTTTATATAAGAGTTCGTACACGTCGCGCTGTTATAATCGATTATTACAATTTGCGTACAGTAAACGCACTTTAACACGCCACATTTATAATCCGTGTTACATTTGTAATATATCCGTGTGACAGTTACAACAAGTGATCAAATTGTGTAAATCACTTGTGAAACTCTTGTTTGTTTTAACATTGAAGAATATACTTTAGTTTTACCTATTAATCAAGTGATATTCATTTAATAACAAAACCTTTTTACACCAAAATCCTGTGACTACCTAATCAACGCAATTGATTCTAAGGAGCTTGGGTCCGTGGATTATCGGCATTCAGCACAAATCGTATTTTCTAAAGGACATATTCATCTATATCAAGGGTAAGTACCCCTCATCCATCATAACCTTACAAGTTATTACCTCTTATTGGCTTCCCAAAAATCATCTGGCCCGGATCCCTGGTAGAGTACCGGCTTAACGGACTGACCAAAAATAGGGCAAAATAGTTCTAAACCGTGTAGATTTTCTATATTCAAAAGAAATTGACCGGGATAAGGAACGAATTTTTGTTTTTTTTTGTGGGGTTTCTCGTTTAAACTTCGGGGACGTCACATATGAAAACTGGTGGCAGCGGTGGGATCGCCAAGGCGAGGAACTTTGCTTGTTTGCTTGATTAATTAACTTCACAATAATTATACTTAAAAATGGAACCTGAACAGGGACGCGTCAGATCTGACTCACAATTATCCCTCGAAGACTTAGCAGGTATTGAAGGAGGGATTATGGAAAAAGAGTTTATACTAAATAAAAAAATGGACGAAATCGTACAATACCAAGAGAAACTTTTTAGGATGCAGATCGATTTAAGCAAACAGCATGAAGAACTAAGATCTCAAAGAAAAGAGATAGAGTTAAGGGCTCGCCAACTCGAACTTAGGGAAAATGAATTACAGGGATCCTTAGGTGCGGACGTTGGTGGGTTTCGTGGCTACAAAAGGGTACCAACGCCGGTAGATCCGTACGTCACACTCTCCCGAACACCTAACGTATCACGACCAGACTCTCCACACCCATCCGTGAGACAAAACCTAAATTCAACCAGGGTAGAACCTAATAACGACCAACAAGCAGAAATCGATTATTTAAGACGCGAATTGGAATCTTTAAGGAGAGCTAATCAGAATTCTCCACCCCTACCCGCACCACGAACGGTGAATACATCCTTAAAATTACGGGAAATAGCAGAAGCTGTACCAAAATTCGACGGCAATAATATTCCAGTTTCAAAATTCATAAGAGCCTGTAGAAGGGCATTAGATTCTCTTCCGTCCGACTATACTGACGAAACAGAGACATCATTAACCAGTTTGATAGTATCTAAATTAAGCGGACACGCGTACATAGTTGTAGAAGGTCTTAAATTTACTAGAGTCGAACAATTAATTGAAATACTTAAAGACGCATTCTCGCCTACACACAGTTCCAATTATTTTAGGGGACAACTAGCTACAGAATTTAAAAGATCGGAAGAACACGTCCTAGATTATTTTAGTCGAATTAGGGAGTTAACTCAATCAATAATAGAAGAAGAAGCGAAACAAGTCGGTCGTCTTGAAAGGAGAGTGGAAAGAAGAATCGAAGAAGAAGGCCTCGATGCCTTCATTCGCGGGTTACCAGACAATTATCGTACCGCGATACGCTTCGAGAAGCTTACAGATTTCCGTGCAGCTTTGATGAGTGTTTTAAAAATCGACAGGCAATTTAAAGACGATGCAAAAAGAAACGCCTCACCTACATCTAGAAATCGCGTGGCTAATATACGACAAATTAAAGAAAACATAGTTTGCGAGCACTGTCAAAGGCCTGGTCATAAAGAAGGCGACTGTTTTAAAAAAGCGGTATGTGACTACTGTCAAAAACAAGGCCACACGGAGAATAGATGTATAAAAAAGAGACAAGATAATTCAAATAAGTCGGGTCGGACCTCCCCAAACCGTTCAACCTCCCAAACAAAGACGGGATATAAAAGTCCAAAGAAATGCTCTTACTGTAAAAACTTAGGACATATAATATTTGATTGTCGAAAATTAAAATATCAATTAGACAAACGGAATCCGGGAAACGGGGTGAAGGGAGCGACGGACGACGCTCGTCGTTCCCCGACACCGAAACAGCGTCCACGGAGCCCGAGTCCGAAAGCGGGACCGTCTCAATCAAGCAAGTAAGGTATAACCCAAGATGGGAATCCCCTTGTGTCACGGGGGTCTCACCACGACTGACTGGACATGTGACACTTATGATTGACACTGGCGCTGAAATAAATTTGCTTAAGAAAAATTGTATTGAACCTTTGACAGAAATTGACAAGACGGACATATTACAATTGACAGGAATAACTCTTGAGAAACAGAGTACATTGGGTACTTCAGTTATTCGCATATTCGGGGAAGACGTTTTATTTCACGTAGTCGACGAGAACTTCCCCATTCATTTCGACGGTATCTTAGGGATGGATTTCTTAGGATCCAGATCCGCTATTATCGACAATACCCTCGGATGTTTAAATTTTAAGAATATGTCAGTACCCTTTTTGAAAAATGAAAGTATTTGCATTCCGTCACGTTCGTCCAAAATTTCCTACTGCTACGTTAAAAATACGGAAATTTCAGAAGGTTACATGCCCCGCTTACAGCTTCCAGCTGGTATTTACGCTGGCGAGGCTTTAATTAAAAATAATAACGGTAAAGGATTTTTCAAGATTTCAAACACTACGTCGGAACCATATATGTTTGAAATCCCGTGTTTAGAACTTTCGGATTTTAAAGAAGATACCCTTCTAAATTCAGGATCAAATATCGGTAATGAAACTGACAATCCTGACACGTCCGAGGTCCTATCCTTTATCCATACTATTTTTACCGAAAAGAATGGAGAAGAGATTCCCAAGTTAAATACTCTTGAGGCCAAACCTTCCCTTACTTCCTCTCGAGCCGAATCTGTCAAGGCTCTTCTCCGCCTCGATCACTTGAATTTAGAAGAGGCACGGTCTGTTTGCAAATTAATAAAAGAGAATGCAGACATTTTCTATTTACCGGGCGAACCACTTGGATGTACTGACCTATTGATGCACAAAATCATTACGAGCGACAATGCTCCCGTTCATACCAAACAGTACAGATTTCCTCCGGTCCACAAAGAAGAAGTAAAAAGACAAATTTCGGAATTACTTAAAGACGGTATAATTAGGCCTTCTCTTTCGCCATATAACTCTCCAGTATGGATCGTACCAAAAAAATCGGATTCAAAAGGTAATGCCAAATGGCGAATGGTAATAGATTATCGTAATTTAAATGAGAAAACCATTGGGGACGCCTACCCAATTCCAAACATAACCGAAATCTTAGATCAGCTCGGAGCAGCTAAATATTTTTCAATCTTCGATTTAAAATCAGGTTTTCATCAAATCAAAATGCATCCAGATGACCGCGATAAGACAGCTTTTTCAACGCCACACGGTCACTTTGAATTTAATAGGATGCCATTTGGCCTTAAAAACGCACCTGCAACTTTCCAAAGGTTAATGGACCATGTTCTTACGGGATTGCAGGGTGAGGAAATGTTCGTCTATTTGGATGACGTGGTCATTTATTCTAGATCGCTCTCTGAACACGAGGTAAAATTTCGTAAGCTCGCGCGACGGCTACGTAAAGCCAATTTAAAACTGCAGGCCGACAAATGCGAATTCTTAAGACGGGAAGTAACTTATCTAGGTCACGTAATAAGTGGAGACGGCGTAAAGCCGGATCCAAAGAAAGTAATAGCAGTAAAAGAATTTCCTCGACCAAGAAACGTAAAGTCAATCAGACAATTCTTGGGTCTTGCTGGCTATTATAGGAGATTCATACCAGCTTTTTCCAAATTATCAAAACCACTTTCGGATTTATTAAAAAAGGACGTTCCATTTGAATGGGGACGAACTCAAGAAAATAGTTTTTGTTTATTGCGCGACACCCTTTGCAAGGAACCAATTTTGGTTTTTCCAAATTTCGAATTACCTTTTAATGTTACCACCGATGCATCCGGTTACGCAATCGGTGCAGTCTTAAGCCAGGGTCCAATCGGCAAAGATTTACCAATTTCTTACTGTTCTCGTACTTTAAATAAAGCAGAAATTAATTACTCAACCATAGAGCGGGAACTGCTAGCCATAGTTTACGCAGTGAATTATTTTCGCCCTTATCTATATGGTAGAGAATTCACATTGGTAACCGACCATCGACCTTTAGTATGGCTTAAATCGGTCAAAGACCCTACTTCACGGCTCGTAAAGTGGAGTCTCAAATTAGCAGACTATAACTTCAAAATTGTCTACCGACCTGGTTCCTCTAATGCAAACGCGGACGCTCTTTCGAGAAATCCCTCGGAAGTTAGCAAGGTGCTACCCGTAGGTGCGAATAACTCTAGCAACCGCCGGGTGCGATTCGAAACCGGGGACAGTTCGACCGATAACGAAGACAGTGACCTTGACAGCATCATAGACGATACAGACATTCTCAATGAAACAGCTGACGAAATAAACGACCTAACGGAGTCACCATGTACTTTAAATGATACTACAGAGACGGAAGACACAAATTCTGACGCGGGGAGTACAAGTGATTACAGTATCCTTTATTCTCCACCGCAAGCACGCGTTGATACTCACACGCGAATGCTCACGTCAAATGTAAGTATAACTAGAGATCCGATAACCTTACGAAGAGATAATTTAGTAATTTTCACTGATCTGGAAGGCACGCCGTGTGACGCGGGTGCGGAACTTCTTAGTGAATCGAATCTTCTACCCAAATTTTCAGACCTAACTTTAGCGCGTGCTAAAGTTACTAAAATTAGCAAATTTTATTTAATCACTATCCCAATAAAGGAACATTGTACAAATAGTGTCGAATACAAAATATTGGTAGAAGCATTAGGATCTCTACTCTCCGTCACACACGAGTTAGGTCTCACGTCAGTCAGCATAGCAAAAACCGTATATTTTGACAACATACCATGGCAACAAATTCAACGAAAATTATGTAATACATTCGACAACGAATCTTGTAAAATTACAATTTGTACCGGAAAAGTAACAACCCCTCCACCAGAAAAGCGGGAGGGAATACTTGTCGAATGCCACTCCTCACCTATCGGTGGACATAAAGGAGTCACCAAAACTTATGCCAGACTTCGCGAAAAGTATTTTTGGAAGAACATGAAACAAGATGTTCAGGAATTTGTAAAAACTTGCGAAAATTGCCAAATAAAAAAACTAACCAGAGTAAAATCAAAAGAACCAATGATTATCACCGATACACCGGGGGCTGCATTCGACAAGGTAGCCATGGATATAGTTGGTCCACTTCCAGAAACCACGTTAGGCAATAAATACATTCTAACCATCCAGGATTTACTAACAAAATATCTTATCGTTATTCCACTCAAATCAATGACATCAGTAGATATCGCTGAGGGGATGGTCAATAACCTTTGTAATATATTCGGTGCTCCAAAATGTATCCTAACCGATCAGGGAACGAACTTTACAAGTTCTTTATTGAAAGCCATCGCAAAACAATACAAATGTAAACACATTACGACCACCGCATTTCATCCACAGTCAAACGGATCCTTAGAAAGATCACATATTGTTTTAACAGAATACCTGAAACATTTTATAAACAAAAACCGCGAGTGGGATCAATGGCTTACGCATGCTACATTTTCTTATAATACCAGCGTTCATGAGGGAACAAGATTCACCCCTCATGAACTGGTTTTCGGTAAGCAGGCGAACGTTCCCTCCGAAAACGAATTAATTAACGATAGGTTAGAGGATACATATCTACAATATTATTTAAAACTTGTAAAGAAAATTAGAGCATCTCAGATTATTGCAAGACGAAATTTGGTAGAAGCAAAAGTAAAGTCAAAAATATATTACGATCGAAACGCTCAAGGCCAGAATCTTACAGTTGGTCAAAATATTTATCTTTTGAAACAACCAACCACCAAACTTGGTAATCAATACTCTGGCCCCCACCAAATTTTAGAAGTGCTTCCGAAAAATAATATCAGAATTAGTTATAAGAATGGAAGTAGAATAGTCCATAAAGACAAGGTTAAAATTTGTAAGAAATAAGCATATTTCTTTCCAAACATTAGTTAACAACATTTATTTAAATTTATTAAGAAAATGTTCGCCAAAATCGCCATCGTCGTGGCCGCACTTATCTGCACAACAGCCGCTTTACTTGGATACGACTGCGGAGGAGCAGCCGCCAACATAACCACCGTCTCGCTCCTGGGTGCAGGAGATTGCAATCTCCCAACAATAACGCCGACCAAGACAACCACCTATGTGCAACTGTTACAATTAAAAGACTATAGTGAGACAACAGTTTTCCAATGTCGAATAGAAATAGATCGAACAATCTTTTATTGCGGTATGAGTTCGCACATCTCAGCTGTCCATGGTGGTCGTCGAGTATACCTACTCGACGTATCATCAGATGTGTGCAAATCTATGATAAATACCGGAACTTTCGCTCTAAACTCTTTTACGCAAGTTAGTGGCCTTAAAGTTAATACCACCGATTACCGCAGTATCACTCTAGCTGGTTCCATAGGAACCGATGGCAGATGCCTCGGTACTCAATACTCTGATACCGATGGTACATGGGATAGTGTTGTTGTACAGGGTACTATGCGTGCAAATCTCAGAACTTACACCGGCTCCATTAAAATAAAAGAAAACATCATTTCACTAAAGGGTCGCGTCAGTTGCACCTTTTCCGAGGGTTCCTGCCTCACCGATGAAAACGGGTCCGCCTTTTGGACGGTTTTTCCATCTACATCGTGCAATTTTGACCAATATACAGCATTATACGAAGGTCTGGCAACGAAGATCACATCAGTAACGGAAGGTAAACACTCAACTACTATGTACACCGTTACTGAGGGAGAAACGGTATTTGCATTAATTGGGAAAGACGAGTATCACCTGTGCGGGTACACACTAATTACGACCGAACATCCAAAATTGTTCGTTTTGGAAACCCAGAAAGGAAAAACGTTCACAACAAAGGCAACAATAACACCCAATAACATCGATATATTTGCCTATGTAAATTCTAAATTTGTGTACGTGGAAAAACATTATCGCAATCAACTAGAAAAACTCTATACAAGTGTACTCCTACAGCGGTGCAATTTGGAAAGACAGGTCATCGAAAATGCACTTGCCTTGGCGTACGTTCTTCCCGATGTCTTCGCCAGCACCATCATGAAGAAGCCTGGATTCTTAGCGGTTGTCGGAGGTGAGGTAGCACATATCGTTAAATGTATCCCAGTACCCGTAAAAATTAGGCACACGGAAGGATGTTACCGAGAACTACCTGTGCTGCACCAAAATTCCAGCATGTTTTTAAAACCAAGGTCCAGGATTTTAGTAAGCGGAGGCACGCAGGAGCCCTGCAACGCCCTAGTGACGATTCAATATACCAAAACGTACCATCCAATGATTGTGATTTGTCCTTCCGTCATATATACGAAAATTTTTGAAATTTTATCACTTATATATTTTTACTTGTACAAATTACACATACACGTAGTTACGATACGATTATTTAAATAATTTACCTTTGTATAACATATAACCGTATAATAATTTACATTATATTAACTATAAATCCTATTTTGTATTAGGCACTCTTATGAACGACCATCGACAATTATCATTTTTTAACAGTAATAATAAAATATATGTCAATTGTCGTTCATATGAAGACCTGCTTTACCGACACTTACTATTTAACACTCAGATAATATAACAATTACTACTAGCATTTAGCTTTATTTAAATGGTTGCTGCAAATAACATTATTATATATTTCATCTTTCTTCTAATTAAGATTTCTTCTAATTAGGAATAAACTCCGACAATTATTAATAATTAATAATACAAATAGTTAGTAACATTTATATAAAGTGGTGAATGCTAGCTTGCACATAAAATTTCTACCGTCGTAATAAGGCGCGTGCAGTTCCGAGAATTTCTGCCTGATAGTAACTTGACACCTTAGTCGCTACGGAGAATTGGCGGTTGATAGCAACTGATATTTTTCTGAGGCAAATTCCATTCCCAGCTGACGACAGCGGTTTAGCGCCTAATGATAACTAATATTTTTCGCACGTGAAAAACCAAAAGATCAGCACATTCTTTTCCCACGGGATGGTAAGGGTCGGTAGAGGAGGAAGCACCTAGCGCGAGTGGGGTACCTCCCACTCGGCCGTACGGGACCCAACGTGGGGAGTTTAGGGACTCCTCTCGGGCAGTCTATCGGCAACCTCTATACTCTTAACATTTAAATCTTAATTACCTCTGTTAATAATTTTATACTTATACATTTGTGCTTGAGAGTCTCTCTTCCAATATAACTACTTCTTATTCAAGACAAGTCTTTTTCAAGATAGTCTTCTATATACGTTAACGAAGCTTAACATAAGAGTAGTCTTTTTCAAGACACTCTTCTTTATACGTTACAACTTAATTAACTTGGAAGACAGACTTTCTCATAATATATAATAAATTATTAACAAAACAAGTTAATAATTTATCTTATTTACAATTTCGCTTGATTATACCAATTTTATATAAGAGTTCGTACACGTCGCGCATTTATAACCGTTTATTACAACTTGCGTACAGTAACGCACTTTAACACGCTACGTTCATAATCCGTGTTACTATTGTAATATATCCGTGTGACCGTTACAACAAGTGATCAAAATTGTGTAAACCACTTGTGCAACTCTTGTTTGTTTTAACATTGAAGAATATACTTTAGTTTTACCTATTAATCAAGTGATATTCATTTAATAACAAAACCTTTTTACACCGAAATCCTGTGACTACCTAATCAACGCAATTGATTCTAAGGAGCTTGGGTCCGTGGATTATCGGTATTCAGCACAAATCGTATTTTCTAAAGGACATATTCATCTATATCAAGGGTAAGTACCCCTCATCCATCATAACCTTACAAGTTATTACCTCTTATTGGCTTCCCAAAAATCATCTGGCCCGGATCCCTGGTAGAGTACCGGCTTAACGGACTGACCAAAAATAGGGCAAAATAGTTCTAAACCGTGTAGATTTTCTATATTCAAAAGAAATTGACCGGGATAAGGAACGAATTTTTTTTTTTTTTGTGGGGTTTCTCGTTTAAACTTCGGGGACGTCACAGCGCTTTAGTCCACTGTTTATTTACATAGCAACGTACCGCTGCACGTCGCTACAACCCAACGGTCCTACCCACCATATCGTATTTTGTTTCATAGCTCCTTTGTCTAATTTCCCTTCCCACATATATATAAATATGTGTTACGATAAGAGTTGAGAACACTTACATATCGCGTAAAGTCGTCGTTAAGACGTTATACATGGTTGTTTACGAACGACTATTTCTAAACTCTTACTTTATTAAATTTTGTTTTTATACTATTATTAGCATATATATATAATACTAAATTATATATATATATATAGATATGTATGTGGGAAGGGAAATTAGACAAAGGGGCTATGAATTAAGATATGAATATTCGAGAACGATCATTGCTAAATATATCCGTATTTCACGGAAAAACAAAGTTGTTTGTCAGTTAGGAAGGGATAGAAAAAATTTAAGTAGAAACGTTAAGACAGGAATATTGGGGAACTATCGTTACTAAATATATACGCCTTTAGGAAGCAAACAGCTATTATTGTATCAGATTAATTTGTATTCACATTAGAACATTCTATTCATCTTTATATTGGAATCCTACATGTATATATATTAATAATATTTTATTATTAATATATTATTATTCTTTCTTAATATTAAAACGATGGTCATTCATGGAAATGCCTATAAAGTTAACAAATCGGGTAAACGTCGTCACTAGGACGTGACACATGAATACTTCGTCGAAGGCGTCTGGTACCAACTACTGCTAAAACCAACGTATGTTAAAAGAACCACATATCTTACAACCACAAACCGAAGCAACTTGGAAATACACCGATGCGGGCTCCCTCGCGACAAGCGGTATCTATTCACAAGCGGACCTAGAAAATCTACGGGACCACGTCATTGTGACGTCCCAGATGGGGTTGTCAAGAGGAGTAAGAACAAATTTTAATAATATAATAAAATAATTAAAGTGCGTTTACTGTACGCAAATTGTAATAATCGATTATAACTGCGCGACGTGTACAAACTCTTACATAAAAATTGTATAATCAAGCAATAATAGTAAATTGGATAAATTATTAACTATATTTTGTTAATAATTTATCATATATTATGAGAAAGCCTGTCTTCCAAGTTAATTAAATTGTTAACGTATAAAAAAGACTATCTTGAAAACACTTGTCTTGTATAAGAAATAATCGTGTTGGAAGAGAGACTTTTCAAGCACAAATGTATAAGTATAAAATAATTAACGGAGGTAATTAAGATTTAAGTGTTAAGAGTATAGAGGTGGCCGGTAGACTGCCGGAGAGGAGTCTCTAAGCTCCCCACGTCGAGTCCCGTACGGCCGAGTGGGAGGTACCCCCACTCGCGCTATGTGCTTCCTCCACTACCGACTTTTACCAACCCGTGGGAAAGGAATCTGCTGATCTTTTAAGTTTGCACGTGTGAATAAATATTAGTTACAATCAAGCTCTAAACTGCTGTCGTCAGCTGGGAATGGAATTTGCTTCGAAAAAATACCATTTACTATCAAGCGCTAATTCCCGGTAGCGACTAAGGTATCAGGTTACTATCAGGCAGAAATTCCCAGAACTGCACGTGCGCTTTATACTTGAGCCAAGAGATTTCCTTTCATTGCACGTGTGCTTTATTACGACTGTGGGAATTTTATGTTCCAGCTAACATTATTACTTTATATAAATGTTATTAACTATTTGTTCTATTAATTAATAATAACTGTTAAATTTTACTCCCAATTAAAAGAACAACAAAATATATAACAATGTTACTTGCAGCAACTATTTAATTAAAGGTAAATGCAAATAGCAATTGTTATATTAACCAAATGTTAATAACAAGTGTCGGTAATGTAGGAGCACGAAGTCGGTATTACAGACTTCCACTTATCGATAGACCTGCTAACCGATCCTATTGGTAGGTAAGGTAGGTTTCCACATGAACGACAATTGATCTGTAACATTCTAATTTCTATATGCTAAAAAATGCAAATATCGATGGTCGTTCATGAGAGTACCTATTAGATAAAAGTGCAAATTATACAATATGTAGAGAAAAACATCGCGTACTAACATATTAGAATACGAAACAATATAGATACAAATTTCTTAATGAAGAAAAAGCAAATATTAACGCTAAATATATAGAATTATGACAAAATTCAGATTTACTATAAATACTTGAATTTTCGAAATTAGTTGTCACTATGACGTGACAAAAATAAAAAAATTTAACTAAAAGGACAGTGACCCCGACGTGACAACTGACGGCACAGATGACCTCGACAACGCGTCACGATCAGCAACACCAACACTAGAGAACGAAAATACAGACAGTGAAAGCTCTAGTGACTACGAACGACTATACTCTCCACACACACAGCAAAAAACAAACAATAATTTAAATATGATAACACAAAATGTAGGAGTCTCACGAGACTCTCTACAATTAAGGCACGACAATATTGTAATATTTACTGATTTAAACGGCACACCTTGCGATACTGGTGCTAAACTACTAGAACAAACAAAACTTATTCCACACTTAAAAGATTCGACTTTAGCTCGTGCCAAAGTATCTAACATAGGGAAACATAAATTAATAATTATCCCTATAAAAAAAAACATCGCAAACAGCGCAAAAGTGGAAACGATATACGAGGCAATTGGCTCCTTGCTCTCAGTAGTACGAGAGCTCGACTTAAAATCTATAAGCATAGCCAAGACACCAAGCTTAGATGGCATATTATGGCCTCGGATTCAAAAGAAATTATGTAATACGTTTGATTCAGAAAATTGCTGCATTACTATCTGTTTAAATCAAATTTTAGTTCCTAAGTTAGAACAGCGAGATGACATTCTTGCCGAATGCCACTCCTCGCCTATTGGTGGGCACAAAGGCGTCACAAAAACATATAATAAAATTCGGCATAAGTATCATTTGCCAAATATGAAAAAGGACATTAGCGATTTTATTAAAAATTGTACAAGTTGCCAATTAAAGAAATTAGTAAGAGTAAAGTCCAAAGAACCAATGATACTTACTGATACGCCAGGAGCGGCATTCGACAAAATATCTATGGACATAGTCAGGCCACTCCCTGAAACTAAATCAGGAAATAAATATATTCTTACAATACAGGACGCACTTAAAAAATATTTTATTGCGATACCATTACAAACGGCTACGTCAATAGATATTGCTGAAGGGTTAGTTCATAGTGTTTGCAATGTTTTCGGGGCACCTCGATCCATATTGACTGACCAGGGAACAAACTTTACTAGTTCACTTTTAAAGGCAATAGCCAAACAATATAATTTAAAACAAATAAGATCTACGGCGTTCCATCCTCAGTCAAATGGATCACTAGAGAGGTCTCATATTGTACTAATAGAATATTTAAAACATTATATAGACAAAAGGAGCGAGTGGGATAAGTGGTTAACACAAGCCATGTTCGCCTATAACACCAGTACACACGAGGGAACTAGGTTTACCCCTCACGGACTAATATTCGCAAAACAAGCTAACATACCTTCCGCAGACATACATACAAATGCAGCCTTAGACAATACATATTTAGAATACTATTTAGATCTCGTTAATAATATCAAGACATCTCAGAACATAGCAAGACAAAACCTGGTGGGAGCTAAAATTAGATCAAAATTTTATTACTATCGAAATGCTCGAGGTCAAGATTTAAAGGTTGGTCAATATATATATCTTTTAAAGGAACCAACGACAAAACTTGGCAGTCAATATTCCGGCCCCCACCAGATTCTAGAACTGCTTCCTAAAAACAATATTAAGATTAACTTTAAGAATAAATGTAGAATCGTACACAAGGACAAGGTCAAAATCGCCAAAAATACATAAAATAAATATCTTTTAGTTTTGCGTATAAAATGAAGACGATACTGGGCATCCTTGTCATTTACCACATCACCGTAATATCCGCATTACTTGGCTACGATTGCGGAGGCACGGCGGCGAACATCACAACAGTCTCACAACTGGAGACAGGAGAATGCGACCTCCCCAATACAACCGTCAACAAAACAAAAACGTACGTGCAACTGTTACAATTGGTAGACTACGATAGTACCATGGTGTTTCAGTGCAGAGTAGAAATCGACAGAACAATATACTATTGCGGGATGAATTCGCACATCTCAGCCGTGCATAACGGTCGACGCGTGTACTAACTCGAAATCTCACGCGAAGTGTGCGGTTTGATCATTAAAACGGGAACTCTTTCATTAAACTCTTCCACTCAAATAAGTGGTCTTAAAGTCAACACAACGGACTTTCGAAGTATAACGCTGGCAGGTTCAATCAAAAGGGAAAGTGTCGTGGTTCAATGGGTAGTGCGTACGAATATAAGAACGTATACGGGAATAGTTAAAATCAAAGATAACTCCATAGCATTAAGAGGACACGTCCAGTGTTCCGTCTCGGAAGAGACTTGCTTCTCCGATGAGAATGGAAATGCATTCTGGACAGTCATTCCAAGGTCTTCGTGCCATTTCGAGATGTATTCTGCGCTATACGAGGGAGAAGCGGTCAAAATGACAACACTCGACAGTAATTCGCACATCTACGCAGTGACTGAGGGCGAAACGACATTCGCATTAATGGGAAAACAAGAAGAAAACGTATGCGGTTACAAACTCATAAAGACCGAGCATCCAAAGTTATTTATCCTGGAAACTGGACGAGATAGGACATTCACTTCAAGAACAAAATTATCAACCAACAATATGGATTTATTTACTTATGTCAATTCCAAATTTGTTTATGTAGAAAAACATCATCAAAACCAAATGGAAAATTTATATAATAATGTCCTACAACAACGATGCAAACTAGAAAAAGAAGTCACCAAAAACGCACTCGCACTTGCAGTACTACTCCCTGACGTTTTTGCGGTAACAATTATGAAGGGCCCAGGATACATGGCAGTCATCGGTGGAGAAGTAGCGCTCATCATTAAATGCACCCCTGTTCCAGTTAAAATTAGACACACAGATAGTTGTTTTCGGGAACTTCCGGTAACATACCAAAACGCAAGTATGTTCCTAAGACCTAAATCTAGAATTTTGGTAAGCAGAGGCACGCAGGAGCCCTGTAATTCTTTACTCCAACATGTGTGACGTCCCAGATGGGGTTGTCAAAAGGGAGTAAGAAACAATATTTAATTTTCCTTTTTCCCGGTCAATCTTTTCTAGAATTTACTCGGTTAGGAAGAGTGCCCTGTTTTGAGCCAATCCGTGGAGCCGGACTTTACTCGGGATCTGGGCAAAAGGAACTTTTATCCCAAAATAAGTAAAATCTTTTACTTACCTTGGGGCGGCTGCTCAATAGGTGTTAAAGATGGTTGATTTATGTTGATTCCGTCAGTGATTTGGATTGACTTCCCTGATAATAATTGAGGATTTTTGCCAACAGGATTTTAATTCCAATTCACAATACATGATATTAGGTAAAAACAAAATATATTCTAAATAACAGTTGATATTAAAAATTATACACTGAGTTTACACAACTTATGTTCGCAATATTAGAAAGAAAACGACGTGTCACAGAGCAAACGTAACTTAACGCAGTATATTAAAGATGCGAGAACGTACCCTTATATAATATGTGACGTCCCCGAAGTTTAAACGAGAAACCCCACAAAAAAAAACAAAAATTCGTTCCTTATCCCGGTCAATTTCTTTTGAATATAGAAAATCTACACGGTTTAGAACTATTTTGCCCTATTTTTGGTCAGTCCGTTAAGCCGGTACTCTACCAGGGATCCGGGCCAGATGATTTTTGGGAAGCCAATAAGAGGTAATAACTTGTAAGGTTATGATGGATGAGGGGTACTTACCCTTGATATAGATGAATATGTCCTTTAGAAAATACGATTTGTGCTGAATACCGATAATCCACGGACCCAAGCTCCTTAGAATCAATTGCGTTGATTAGGTAGTCACAGGATTTCGGTGTAAAAAGGTTTTGTTATTAAATGAATATCACTTGATTAATAGGTAAAACTAAAGTATATTCTTCAATGTTAAAACAAACAAGAGTTGCACAAGTGGTTTACACAATTTTGATCACTTGTTGTAACTGTCACACGGATATATTACAATAGTAACACGGATTATGAACGTAGCGTGTTAAAGTGCGTTACTGTACGCAAGTTGTAATAAACGGTTATAAATGCGCGACGTGTACGAACTCTTATATAAAATTGGTATAATCAAGCGAAATTGTAATTAAGATAAATTATTAACTTATTTTGTTAATAATTTATAGTAATAAGAAAGTCTGTCTTCCAAGTTAATTAAGTTGTAACGTATAAAGAAGAGTGTCTTGAAAAAGACTACTCTTATGTTAAGCTTCGTTAACGTATATAGAAGACTATCTTGAAAAAGACTTGTCTTGAATAAGAAGTAGTTATATTGGAAGAGAGACTCTCAAGCACAAATGTATAAGTATAAAATTATTAACAGAGGTAATTAAGATTTAAATGTTAAGAGTATAGAGGTTGCCGATAGACTGCCCGAGAGGAGTCCCTAAACTCCCTACGTTGGGTCCCGTACGGCCGAGTGGGAGGTACCCCACTCGCGCTAGGTGCTTCCTCCTCTACCGACCCTTACCATCCCGTGGGAAAAGAATGTGCTGATCTTTTGGTTTTTCACGTGCGAAAAATATTAGTTATCATTAGGCGCTAAACCGCTGTCGTCAGCTGGGAATGGAATTTGCCTCAGAAAAATATCAGTTGCTATCAACCGCCAATTCTCCGTAGCGACTAAGGTGTCAAGTTACTATCAGGCAGAAATTCTCGGAACTGCACGCGCCTTATTACGACGGTAGAAATTTTATGTGCAAGCTAGCATTCACCACTTTATATAAATGTTACTAACTATTTGTATTATTAATTATTAATAATTGTCGGAGTTTATTCCTAATTAGAAGAAAGATGAAATATATAATAATGTTATTTGCAGCAACCATTTAAATAAAGCTAAATGCTAGTAGTAATTGTTATATTATCTGAGTGTTAAGTAGTAAGTGTCGGTAAAGCAGGTCTTCATATGAACGACAATTGACATATATTTTATTATTACTGTTAAAAATGATAATTGTCGATGGTCGTTCATAAGAGTGCCTAATACAAAATAGGATTTATAGTTAATATAATGTAAATTATTATACGGTTATATGTTATACAAAGGTAAATTATTTAAATAATCGTATCGTAACTATGTGTATGTGTAATTTGTACAAGTAAAAATATATAAGTGATAAAATTTCAAAAGTTTTCGTATATATGACGGAAGGACAAATCACAATCATTGGATGGTACGTTTTGGTATATTGAATCGTCACTAGGACGTGACACCTCCCCCCTTAAAGAAGAAGCAACTAAGAAACTATTTTCTGGTGCTTCGTAAAGGATCAGAACTATTTGGGAGATCGTCTTTTAAATTAAAACGTACATGCTTACCCGAGTTTTGGGGTGGCGAGTCGCTTGTGATTTGAACTTCCCGTTGTTCCGATACGATTTCTCTTAATTCTATTTCTTTTACGTCTACTGGTGGACTTTGGCGCTCATTTCTGTTTTTCAGGTGCAATAATAGGTTTGTTAATGACCCCCAAATAGCGCCAAGAAGGTGCAGACTCCACCCATACACCGTATGCAAAGCATAACCACGCAGCACTGAGTCGATTACAAGTTTTATAAATTTGAGAATCACAATTATTCCTAGGATAGCCGCACTAACCGAACCGAACTTTAAGAGACCCGTCCACATACGTGAAGCGATGTTTTCCGTTAGTTTTTCCAATCCACTTTCACTCACTAGATTGACAATGTCCAACTTATTTCCTTGTATTTCGTGGCCAGCTGCTCCTCTAGCAAAATTATTTATTATTGATGGCTGCTCGATTGGGAACATCAGGTGGTCACGCAAGTTATCCAGGTCTTTTTGTGAATAGATTCCGCTCGTGGCGAGAGAACCCGCGTCGGTGTATTTCCACTTCATTTCCACCTCCGGTGTTAACAGGTGTGGTTCTCTGGTAAAAGTGGGTTTTGGCAAGAGTTGGTACCACGTTCCTTCTACAAAATACTCTTGAGGTAGAAGGGGGTTGCAGGGCTCCTGCGTGCCTCCGCTTACTAAAATCCTGGACCTTGGTTTTAAAAACATGCTGGAATTTTGGTGCAGCACAGGTAGTTCTCGGTAACATCCTTCCGTGTGCCTAATTTTTACGGGTACTGGGATACATTTAACGATATGTGCTACCTCACCTCCGACAACCGCTAAGAATCCAGGCTTCTTCATGATGGTGCTGGCGAAGACATCGGGAAGAACGTATGCCAAGGCAAGTGCATTTTCGATGACCTGTCTTTCCAAATTGCATCGCTGTAGGAGTACACTTGTATAGAGTTTTTCTAGTTGATTGCGATAATGTTTTTCCACGTACACAAATTTAGAATTTACATAGGCAAATATATCGATGTTATTGGGTGTTATTGTTGCCTTTGTTGTGAACGTTTTTCCTTTCTGGGTTTCCAAAACGAACAATTTTGGATGTTCGGTCGTAATTAGTGTGTACCCGCACAGGTGATACTCGTCTTTCCCAATTAATGCAAATACCGTTTCTCCCTCAGTAACGGTGTACATAGTAGTTGAGTGTTTACCTTCCGTTACTGATGTGATCTTCGTTGCCAGACCTTCGTATAATGCTGTATATTGGTCAAAATTGCACGATGTAGATGGAAAAACCGTCCAAAAGGCGGACCCGTTTTCATCGGTGAGGCAGGAACCTTCGGAAAAGGTGCAACTGACGCGACCCTTTAGAGAAATGATGTTTTCTTTTATTTTAATGGAGCCGGTGTAAGTTCTGAGATTTGCACGCATAGTACCCTGTACAACAACACTATCCCATGTACCATCGGTATCAGAGTATTGAGTACCGAGGCATCTGCCATCGGTTCCTATGGAACCAGCTAGAGTGATACTGCGGTAATCGGTGGTATTAACTTTAAGGCCACTAACTTGCGTAAAAGAGTTTAGAGCGAAAGTTCCAGTATTTATCATAGATTTGCACACATCTGATGATACGTCGAGTAGGTATACTCGACGACCACCATGGACAGCTGAGATGTGCGAACTCATACCGCAATAAAAGATTGTTCGATCTATTTCTATTCGACATTGGAAAACTGTTGTCTCACTATAGTCTTTTAATTGTAACAGTTGCACATAGGTGGTTGTCTTGGTCGGCGTTATTGTTGGGAGATTGCAATCTCCTGCACCCAGGAGCGAGACGGTGGTTATGTTGGCGGCTGCTCCTCCGCAGTCGTATCCAAGTAAAGCGGCTGTTGTGCAGATAAGTGCGGCCACGACGATGGCGATTTTGGCGAACATTTTCTTAATAAATTTAAATAAATGTTGTTAACTAATGTTTGGAAAGAAATATGCTTATTTCTTACAAATTTTAACCTTGTCTTTATGGACTATTCTACTTCCATTCTTATAACTAATTCTGATATTATTTTTCGGAAGCACTTCTAAAATTTGGTGGGGGCCAGAGTATTGATTACCAAGTTTGGTGGTTGGTTGTTTCAAAAGATAAATATTTTGACCAACTGTAAGATTCTGGCCTTGAGCGTTTCGATCGTAATATATTTTTGACTTTACTTTTGCTTCTACCAAATTTCGTCTTGCAATAATCTGAGATGCTCTAATTTTCTTTACAAGTTTTAAATAATATTGTAGATATGTATCCTCTAACCTATCGTTAATTAATTCGTTTTCGGAGGGAACGTTCGCCTGCTTACCGAAAACCAGTTCATGAGGGGTGAATCTTGTTCCCTCATGAACGCTGGTATTATAAGAAAATGTAGCATGCGTAAGCCATTGATCCCACTCGCGGTTTTTGTTTATAAAATGTTTCAGGTATTCTGTTAAAACAATATGTGATCTTTCTAAGGATCCGTTTGACTGTGGATGAAATGCGGTGGTCGTAATGTGTTTACATTTGTATTGTTTTGCGATGGCTTTCAATAAAGAACTTGTAAAGTTCGTTCCCTGATCGGTTAGGATACATTTTGGAGCACCGAATATATTACAAAGGTTATTGACCATCCCCTCAGCGATATCTACTGATGTCATTGATTTGAGTGGAATAACGATAAGATATTTTGTTAGTAAATCCTGGATGGTTAGAATGTATTTATTGCCTAACGTGGTTTCTGGAAGTGGACCAACTATATCCATGGCTACCTTGTCGAATGCAGCCCCCGGTGTATCGGTGATAATCATTGGTTCTTTTGATTTTACCCTGGTTAGTTTTTTAATTTGGCAATTTTCGCAAGTTTTTACAAATTCCTGAACATCTTGTTTCATGTTCTTCCAAAAATACTTTTCGCGAAGTCTGGCATAAGTTTTGGTGACTCCTTTATGTCCACCGATAGGTGAGGAGTGGCATTCGACAAGTATTCCCTCCCGCTTTTCTGGTGGAGGGGTTGTTACTTTTCCGGTACAAATTGTAATTTTACAAGATTCGTTGTCGAATGTATTACATAATTTTCGTTGAATTTGTTGCCATGGTATGTTGTCAAAATATACGGTTTTTGCTATGCTGACTGACGTGAGACCTAACTCGTGTGTGACGGAGAGTAGAGATCCTAATGCTTCTACCAATATTTTGTATTCGACACTATTTGTACAATGTTCCTTTATTGGGATAGTGATTAAATAAAATTTGCTAATTTTAGTAACTTTAGCACGCGCTAAAGTTAGGTCTGAAAATTTGGGTAGAAGATTCGATTCACTAAGAAGTTCCGCACCCGCGTCACACGGCGTGCCTTCCAGATCAGTGAAAATTACTAAATTATCTCTTCGTAAGGTTATCGGATCTCTAGTTATACTTACATTTGACGTGAGCATTCGCGTGTGAGTATCAACGCGTGCTTGCGGTGGAGAATAAAGGATACTGTAATCACTTGTACTCCCCGCGTCAGAATTTGTGTCTTCCGTCTCTGTAGTATCATTTAAAGTACATGGTGACTCCGTTAGGTCGTTTATTTCGTCAGCTGTTTCATTGAGAATGTCTGTATCGTCTATGATGCTGTCAAGGTCACTGTCTTCGTTATCGGTCGAACTGTCCCCGGTTTCGAATCGCACCCGGCGGTTGCTAGAGTTATTCGCACCTACGGGTAGCACCTTGCTAACTTCCGAGGGATTTCTCGAAAGAGCGTCCGCGTTTGCATTAGAGGAACCAGGTCGGTAGACAATTTTGAAGTTATAGTCTGCTAATTTGAGACTCCACTTTACGAGCCGTGAAGTAGGGTCTTTGACCGATTTAAGCCATACTAAAGGTCGATGGTCGGTTACCAATGTGAATTCTCTACCATATAGATAAGGGCGAAAATAATTCACTGCGTAAACTATGGCTAGCAGTTCCCGCTCTATGGTTGAGTAATTAATTTCTGCTTTATTTAAAGTACGAGAACAGTAAGAAATTGGTAAATCTTTGCCGATTGGACCCTGGCTTAAGACTGCACCGATTGCGTAACCGGATGCATCGGTGGTAACATTAAAAGGTAATTCGAAATTTGGAAAAACCAAAATTGGTTCCTTGCAAAGGGTGTCGCGCAATAAACAAAAACTATTTTCTTGAGTTCGTCCCCATTCAAATGGAACGTCCTTTTTTAATAAATCCGAAAGTGGTTTTGATAATTTGGAAAAAGCTGGTATGAATCTCCTATAATAGCCAGCAAGACCCAAGAATTGTCTGATTGACTTTACGTTTCTTGGTCGAGGAAATTCTTTTACTGCTATTACTTTCTTTGGATCCGGCTTTACGCCGTCTCCACTTATTACGTGACCTAGATAAGTTACTTCCCGTCTTAAGAATTCGCATTTGTCGGCCTGCAGTTTTAAATTGGCTTTACGTAGCCGTCGCGCGAGCTTACGAAATTTTACCTCGTGTTCAGAGAGCGATCTAGAATAAATGACCACGTCATCCAAATAGACGAACATTTCCTCACCCTGCAATCCCGTAAGAACATGGTCCATTAACCTTTGGAAAGTTGCAGGTGCGTTTTTAAGGCCAAATGGCATCCTATTAAATTCAAAGTGACCGTGTGGCGTTGAAAAAGCTGTCTTATCGCGGTCATCTGGATGCATTTTGATTTGATGAAAACCTGATTTTAAATCGAAGATTGAAAAATATTTAGCTGCTCCGAGCTGATCTAAGATTTCGGTTATGTTTGGAATTGGGTAGGCGTCCCCAATGGTTTTCTCATTTAAATTACGATAATCTATTACCATTCGCCATTTGGCATTACCTTTTGAATCCGATTTTTTTGGTACGATCCATACTGGAGAGTTATATGGCGAAAGAGAAGGCCTAATTATACCGTCTTTAAGTAATTCCGAAATTTGTCTTTTTACTTCTTCTTTGTGGACCGGAGGAAATCTGTACTGTTTGGTATGAACGGGAGCATTGTCGCTCGTAATGATTTTGTGCATCAATAGGTCAGTACATCCAAGTGGTTCGCCCGGTAAATAGAAAATGTCTGCATTCTCTTTTATTAATTTGCAAACAGACCGTGCCTCTTCTAAATTCAAGTGATCGAGGCGGAGAAGAGCCTTGACAGATTCGGCTCGAGAGGAAGTAAGGGAAGGTTTGGCCTCAAGAGTATTTAACTTGGGAATCTCTTCTCCATTCTTTTCGGTAAAAATAGTATGGATAAAGGATAGGACCTCGGACGTGTCAGGATTGTCAGTTTCATTACCGATATTTGATCCTGAATTTAGAAGGGTATCTTCTTTAAAATCCGAAAGTTCTAAACACGGGATTTCAAACATATATGGTTCCGACGTAGTGTTTGAAATCTTGAAAAATCCTTTACCGTTATTATTTTTAATTAAAGCCTCGCCAGCGTAAATACCAGCTGGAAGCTGTAAGCGGGGCATGTAACCTTCTGAAATTTCCGTATTTTTAACGTAGCAGTAGGAAATTTTGGACGAACGTGACGGAATGCAAATACTTTCATTTTTCAAAAAGGGTACTGACATATTCTTAAAATTTAAACATCCGAGGGTATTGTCGATAATAGCGGATCTGGATCCTAAGAAATCCATCCCTAAGATACCGTCGAAATGAATGGGGAAGTTCTCGTCGACTACGTGAAATAAAACGTCTTCCCCGAATATGCGAATAACTGAAGTACCCAATGTACTCTGTTTCTCAAGAGTTATTCCTGTCAATTGTAATATGTCCGTCTTGTCAATTTCTGTCAAAGGTTCAATACAATTTTTCTTAAGCAAATTTATTTCAGCGCCAGTGTCAATCATAAGTGTCACATGTCCAGTCAGTCGTGGTGAGACCCCCGTGACACAAGGGGATTCCCATCTTGGGTTATACCTTACTTGCTTGATTGAGACGGTCCCGCTTTCGGACTCGGGCTCCGTGGACGCTGTTTCGGTGTCGGGGAACGACGAGCGTCGTCCGTCGCTCCCTTCACCCCGTTTCCCGGATTCCGTTTGTCTAATTGATATTTTAATTTTCGACAATCAAATATTATATGTCCTAAGTTTTTACAGTAAGAGCATTTCTTTGGACTTTTATATCCCGTCTTTGTTTGGGAGGTTGAACGGTTTGGGGAGGTCCGACCCGACTTATTTGAATTATCTTGTCTCTTTTTTATACATCTATTCTCCGTGTGGCCTTGTTTTTGACAGTAGTCACATACCGCTTTTTTAAAACAGTCGCCTTCTTTATGACCAGGCCTTTGACAGTGCTCGCAAACTATGTTTTCTTTAATTTGTCGTATATTAGCCACGCGATTTCTAGATGTAGGTGAGGCGTTTCTTTTTGCATCGTCTTTAAATTGCCTGTCGATTTTTAAAACACTCATCAAAGCTGCACGGAAATCTGTAAGCTTCTCGAAGCGTATCGCGGTACGATAATTGTCTGGTAACCCGCGAATGAAGGCATCGAGGCCTTCTTCTTCGATTCTTCTTTCCACTCTCCTTTCAAGACGACCGACTTGTTTCGCTTCTTCTTCTATTATTGATTGAGTTAACTCCCTAATTCGACTAAAATAATCTAGGACGTGTTCTTCCGATCTTTTAAATTCTGTAGCTAGTTGTCCCCTAAAATAATTGGAACTGTGTGTAGGCGAGAATGCGTCTTTAAGTATTTCAATTAATTGTTCGACTCTAGTAAATTTAAGACCTTCTACAACTATGTACGCGTGTCCGCTTAATTTAGATACTATCAAACTGGTTAATGATGTCTCTGTTTCGTCAGTATAGTCGGACGGAAGAGAATCTAATGCCCTTCTACAGGCTCTTATGAATTTTGAAACTGGAATATTATTGCCGTCGAATTTTGGTACAGCTTCTGCTATTTCCCGTAATTTTAAGGATGTATTCACCGTTCGTGGTGCGGGTAGGGGTGGAGAATTCTGATTAGCTCTCCTTAAAGATTCCAATTCGCGTCTTAAATAATCGATTTCTGCTTGTTGGTCGTTATTAGGTTCTACCCTGGTTGAATTTAGGTTTTGTCTCACGGATGGGTGTGGAGAGTCTGGTCGTGATACGTTAGGTGTTCGGGAGAGTGTGACGTACGGATCTACCGGCGTTGGTACCCTTTTGTAGCCACGAAACCCACCAACGTCCGCACCTAAGGATCCCTGTAATTCATTTTCCCTAAGTTCGAGTTGGCGAGCCCTTAACTCTATCTCTTTTCTTTGAGATCTTAGTTCTTCATGCTGTTTGCTTAAATCGATCTGCATCCTAAAAAGTTTCTCTTGGTATTGTACGATTTCGTCCATTTTTTTATTTAGTATAAACTCTTTTTCCATAATCCCTCCTTCAATACCTGCTAAGTCTTCGAGGGATAATTGTGAGTCAGATCTGACGCGTCCCTGTTCAGGTTCCATTTTTAAGTATAATTATTGTGAAGTTAATTAATCAAGCAAACAAGCAAAGTTCCTCGCCTTGGCAATCCCACCGCTGCCACCAGTTTTCATATGTGACGTCCCCGAAGTTTAAACGAGAAACCCCACAAAAAAAAACAAAAATTCGTTCCTTATCCCGGTCAATTTCTTTTGAATATAGAAAATCTACACGGTTTAGAACTATTTTGCCCTATTTTTGGTCAGTCCGTTAAGCCGGTACTCTACCAGGGATCCGGGCCAGATGATTTTTGGGAAGCCAATAAGAGGTAATAACTTGTAAGGTTATGATGGATGAGGGGTACTTACCCTTGATATAGATGAATATGTCCTTTAGAAAATACGATTTGTGCTGAATACCGATAATCCACGGACCCAAGCTCCTTAGAATCAATTGCGTTGATTAGGTAGTCACAGGATTTCGGTGTAAAAAGGTTTTGTTATTAAATGAATATCACTTGATTAATAGGTAAAACTAAAGTATATTCTTCAATGTTAAAACAAACAAGAGTTGCACAAGTGGTTTACACAATTTTGATCACTTGTTGTAACTGTCACACGGATATATTACAATAGTAACACGGATTATGAACGTAGCGTGTTAAAGTGCGTTACTGTACGCAAGTTGTAATAAACGGTTATAAATGCGCGACGTGTACGAACTCTTATATAAAATTGGTATAATCAAGCGAAATTGTAATTAAGATAAATTATTAACTTATTTTGTTAATAATTTATAGTAATAAGAAAGTCTGTCTTCCAAGTTAATTAAGTTGTAACGTATAAAGAAGAGTGTCTTGAAAAAGACTACTCTTATGTTAAGCTTCGTTAACGTATATAGAAGACTATCTTGAAAAAGACTTGTCTTGAATAAGAAGTAGTTATATTGGAAGAGAGACTCTCAAGCACAAATGTATAAGTATAAAATTATTAACAGAGGTAATTAAGATTTAAATGTTAAGAGTATAGAGGTTGCCGATAGACTGCCCGAGAGGAGTCCCTAAACTCCCTACGTTGGGTCCCGTACGGCCGAGTGGGAGGTACCCCACTCGCGCTAGGTGCTTCCTCCTCTACCGACCCTTACCATCCCGTGGGAAAAGAATGTGCTGATCTTTTGGTTTTTCACGTGCGAAAAATATTAGTTATCATTAGGCGCTAAACCGCTGTCGTCAGCTGGGAATGGAATTTGCCTCAGAAAAATATCAGTTGCTATCAACCGCCAATTCTCCGTAGCGACTAAGGTGTCAAGTTACTATCAGGCAGAAATTCTCGGAACTGCACGCGCCTTATTACGACGGTAGAAATTTTATGTGCAAGCTAGCATTCACCACTTTATATAAATGTTACTAACTATTTGTATTATTAATTATTAATAATTGTCGGAGTTTATTCCTAATTAGAAGAAAGATGAAATATATAATAATGTTATTTGCAGCAACCATTTAAATAAAGCTAAATGCTAGTAGTAATTGTTATATTATCTGAGTGTTAAGTAGTAAGTGTCGGTAAAGCAGGTCTTCATATGAACGACAATTGACATATATTTTATTATTACTGTTAAAAATGATAATTGTCGATGGTCGTTCATAAGAGTGCCTAATACAAAATAGGATTTATAGTTAATATAATGTAAATTATTATACGGTTATATGTTATACAAAGGTAAATTATTTAAATAATCGTATCGTAACTATGTGTATGTGTAATTTGTACAAGTAAAAATATATAAGTGATAAAATTTCAAAAGTTTTCGTATATATGACGGAAGGACAAATCACAATCATTGGATGGTACGTTTTGGTATATTGAATCGTCACTAGGACGTGACAAATAGTTGTACAAAAATATTCAAGATTTATATCTTAAAAGTAGAGTTGATGTTTTATAAGTATAAGGTTTGTCGATAGACTAAAGAAAAAGAAACTATAAAAAGAAGAAATTATATCGAGTATGAACTATAAATGAGCAAGTAACTATTATAAATGAACCATAAATGAGCAAGAAACTATAATAAAATGAACCATGCGCTTAAATCTTTTCCCACTTTTATACTTTCTCTCCTATATTTAAATGTCGTAGTTAGCTACAGATCACGTGATCCCCGTGCGATTACGCGATCACGCAAACACGCGCTTTTCATTCTTGGATCACGTGATCAGCGTGTTCTCTTTTAATTTCTTATATTAATCTTCAAATATATATATATATATTATTAAATATTATTACAATATATAAATATAATATAATAATATAAATATAATTAAATAATTAAATTATTAATTATATTAAATAAAAATATAATATAATTTTATATAAATACATTATATATTATTATATAAAATATATATATATATATATATGTAGGATTCCAATATAAAGATGAATAAAATGTTTCCATGTGAATGCAATTTAATCTGATACAATAATAGGTGTTCGCTGCTTAAAGGCTAAACGATTACTAACTTAAATCTTTGCGCTTTAGTCCACTGTTTATTTACATAGCAACGTACCGCTGCATGTCGCTACAACCCAACGGTCCTACCCACCACATCGTATTTTGTTTCATAGCTCCTTTGTCTAATTTCCCTTCCCACATATATATAAATATGTGTTACGATAAGAGTTGAGAACACTTACATATCGCGTAAAGTCGTCGTTAAGACGTTATACATGGTTGTTTACGAACGACTATTTCTAAACTCTTACTTTATTAAATTTTGTTTTTATACTATTATTAGCATATATATATAATACTAAATTATATATATATATATATAGATATGTATGTGGGAAGGGAAATTAGACAAAGGGGCTATGAATTAAGATATGATTATTCGAGAACGATCATTGCTAAATATATCCGTATTTCAAGGAAAAACAAAGTTGTTTGTCAGTTAGGAAGGGATAGAAAAAATTTAAGAAGAAACGTTAAGATAGGAATATTGGGGAACTATCGTTACTAAATATATACGCCTTAAGGTAGCAAACAGCTATTATTGTATCAGATTAATTTGTATTCACATTAAAACATTCTATTCATCTTTATATTGGAATCCTACATGTATATATATTAATAATATTTTATTATTAATAATATTTTATTATTAATAATATTTTATTATTAATATATTATTATTCTTTCTTAATATTAAAACGATGGTCATTCATGGAAATGCCTATAAAGTTAACAAATCGGGTAAACGTCGTCACTAGGACGTGACACATGAATACTTCGTCGAAGGCGTCTGGTACCAACTACTGCTAAAACCAACGTATGTTAAAAGAACCACATATCTTACAACCACAAACCGAAGCAAATTGGAAATACACTGATGCGGGCTCCCTCGCGACAAGCGGTATCTATTCACAAGCGGACCTAGAAAATCTACGGGACCACGTCATTGTGACGTCCCAGATGGGGTTGTCAAGAGGAGTAAGAACAAATTTTAATCTTCCTTTTCCCGGTCAATCCTTTTAGAATTTACTCGGTTAAGAAGAGTGCCCTATTTTGAGTCAATCCGTGGAGCCGGACTTTACTCGGGATCTGGGCTAGATGATCTTAGGGAAGCCAATAAGAGGCAATAACTTGCAAGGTTATGATGTATGAGGGGTACTTACCCTTGAAATAGATGAATATGTCCTTTAGAAAATACGATTTGTGCTGAATGTAGATAATCCACGGACCCAAGCTCCTTAGAATCAATTGCGTTGATTAGGTAATCACAGGATTTTTGTGTAAAAAGGTTTTGTTATTAAATGAATATCACTTGGTTAATAGGTAAAACTAAAGTATATTCTTCAATGTTAAAACAAACAAGAGTTGCACAAGTGGTTTACACAATTTTGATCACTTGTTGTAACTGTCACACGGATATATTACAAATGTAACACGGATTATAAATGTGGCGTGTTAAAGTGCGTTTACTGTACGCAAATTGTAATAATCGATTATAACTGCGCAACGTGTACGAACTCTTACATAAAAATTGTATAATCAAGCAATAATAGTAAATTGGATAAATTATTAACTATATTTTGTTAATAATTTATCATATATTATGAGAAAGCCTGTCTTCCAAGTTAATTAAATTGTTAACGTATAAAAAAGTCTATCTTGAAAAACACTTGTCTTGTATAAGAAATAATCGTGTGTCACGTCCTAGTGACGATTCGATATACCAAAACGTACCATCCAGTGATTGTGATTTGTCCTTCCGTCATATATACGAAAATTTTTGAAATTTTATCACTTATATATTTTTACTTGTACAAATTACACATACACATAGTTACGATACAATTATTAAAATAATTTACCTTTGTATAACTTATAACCGTATAATAATTTACATTATATTCACTGTAAATTCTATTTTGTATTGGGTACTCTCATGAACGACTATCGATAAATATCATTTTTGGCAGCATACGGTAATAGTAGAACAAATGTCAATTGTCGTTCATAGAGAAACCTGTCTTACCGACAACTTAGGTCAATAAGCGGATCTTTCGATAAGTGGAAGTCGGTAATACCGACTTCGTGCTCCTACATTACCGACACTTATTATTTAATACTTCGATAATATAATAATTATTACTAGCATTTGGCCTTATTTAAATGATTGCTACAAATAATATTATTACATATTTCATTTTGAGAATAAACTCCAACAATTATTAATAATTAAATAAACAAATAGTTAATAACATTTATATAAAGCAGTAATGCTAGCCAGCACATAAGATATTCCCACAGTCGTAATAAAGCACACGTGCAACGGAGGGAAATCTCTTGGCTCAATTATGAGGCGCACGTGCAGTTCTGGGAATTTCTGCCTGATAGTAACCTGATACTTAGTCGCTACCGGGAATTAGCGCTTGATAGTAAGTGATATTTTTTCGAGGCAAATTCCATTCCCAGCTGACGACAGCAGTTTAGAACTTGATTGTAACTAATATTTATTCACACGTGCAAACTTAAAAGATCAGCAGATTCCTTTCCCACGGGTTGGTAAAAGTCGGTAGTGGAGGAAACACATAGCGCGAGTGGGGGTACCTCCCACTCGGCCGTACGGGACTCGACGTGGGGAGCTTAGAGACTCCTCTCCGGCAGTCTACCGGCAACCTCTATACTCTTAACACTTAAATCTTAATTACCTCTGTTAATTATTTTATACTTATACATTTGTGCTTGAAGGGTCTCTCTTCCAACGCGATTATTTCTTGTACAAGACAAGTCTTTTTCAAGATAGTCTTTTTTGTACGTTAACAATTTAATTAGCTTGGAAGACAGACTTTCTCATAATATATGATAAATTATTAACAAAATATGGTTAATAATTTATCCAATTTACTATTATTGCTTGATTATACAATTTTTATATAAGAGTTCGTACACGTCGCGCAGTTATAATCGATTATTACAATTTGCGTACAGTAAACGCACTTTAACACGCCACATTTATAATCCGTGTTACATTTGTAATATATCCGTGTGACAGTTACAACAAGTGATCAAATTGTGTAAACCACTTGTGAAACTCTTGTTTGTTTTAACATTGAAGAATATACTTTAGTTTTACCTATTAATCAAGTGATATTCATTTAATAACAAAACCTTTTTACACCAAAATCCTGTGACTACCTAATCAACGCAATTGATTCTAAGGAGCTTGGGTCCGTGGATTATCGGCGTTCAGCACAAATCGTATTTTCTAAAGGACATATTCATCTATTTCAAGGGTAAGTACCCCTCATCCATCATAATCTTACAAGTTATTACCTCTTATTGGCTAAGATCATCTAGCCCAGATCCCGAGTAAAGTCCGGCTCCACGGATTGACTCAAAATAGGGCACTCTTCTTAACCGAGTAAATTCTGAAAAAGATTGACCGGGAAAAGGAAGATTAAAATTTGTTCTTACTCCTCTTGACAACCCCATCTGGGACGTCACAGGAAGTAAACTGGTGGCAGCGGTGGATACTAATAGATAGATCGCAAATAAATTCGATTGCCTGGTGGGAGGTTTAATTGTCATTTATTCGCATTTTCTTCAAAGAAACCGTAACTTTTATTTACAAAATTTAAAATGTCTCAAGAACAAAGAAAAAGTAGACCGGATACTCCAATCGTTCTCGGCGATATGGATTCCGCTATGCGCAAAAAAGATGGAGGAAATAATGAATATTCAGGATTTATTGAGTAAAACACTTTTGTGTACGAAGTACTATTTTTTTTTAGTACACCCAATATATTTTAAATA
>QUOH01000002.1:11151444-11206786 GCA_010416925.1 Polistes metricus | reverse complement strand
CTTCTTTTTTAACACCCTATTATATTTTAATAACTTTTGCTTAACATCATGTTTTCATGCATTAATAGAGCTTTAAAATGACATTTTAAAACATATTAAAATTGTTAGTTTTTGAGTTATTAATTTTTTGTGTACGAAAGTACTCTTTTTTTTTAGAACCCTATATATTGTAATAACTTTTGCTTAACATCATGTTGTCATGCATTAATAGAGCTTTAAAATGACATGTGTTAAAACATATTAAAATTTGTTGGTTTTCGATTTATTAATGTTTTTGTGTACGACTGTACTCCTTTTTTTTAGACCACCAATATTTTTTAAATACTTAAGTTTAAATCAGGTTGTAGAGCCATTAAAATAACTTCAAAATGACAATGTTATAAAATTTGAGATTTGTTAGTTTTCGAGATATTCAAGCTTTTGTGTACAGAGTTCTTATTTTTATAGACACTCTATGTATTTCAAAAACTTGTTAAACATAAATGTAGTTTTTGCATTAATAAGCTTAGAAATCCCTGGGCGATAATATGCTAGGTTTCCGTGGTTTTGAGCGTTCTGATCCTCCGGTGGACTCCTTCGTCCTTTAACCTAACCCCTGGTACTCCGGGTCCGTTCTCCGCGTCCAACCTCTCCGGCCCCAAACTCCAAGACGGAGAACACTAACGCCTGATTTTGTAGTGGAGACGAAACGAGAAGAGAGATCGAGGATTTGAGGCGCGAATTAGGGATATAAGAGAATAGCTCCTTTTGCCCCCCCACCTTCTTCCCATTTGCCAAAATCCTCTTTTAAGTTGCGGGAATGTGTGGAGGATGTCCCGAAGTTTGACGGGCACAACCTCACCGTGATGCAGTTTTCTAGGGCGTGTCGGCGCGCGCTTGACTTGTTGCCAGCGGGTTATTCACCCGAGTTGGAGGCGTCCCTCACTAGATTGCTTCTTCTTTCGAAACTTGGTGGTCATGCGCGTCTAGTAACGGAGGGCCTTGGGATCGACAGGGTCGAACGCCTTATAGATAGGCTGAAGGACGCGTTCCTCCCTTCCCGCGGGTCAAATTATTATAGAGGAAAGCTCTCTATGGAATTTATGAAACCGGGCGAACACGCGCTCGATTATTTTGAACTAGTGAAAGAACTCACTCAGTCAATTCTGGACGAAACGGCGAGGGAGTCGGGGCGTTTGGACCGCGGGACGGGGGCCGCGATCGAGGGAGAGGGATTAGACTAGACGCGTTCATTAAGGGTCTTCCTCGAAACTATAAAACTGAATTAAGATTTGAAAGATATAATAATTTTGACGAGGCCTTGGTCTGCCTCCTTAGGATAGACAAACGGATCAAAGAGGAAGACGATAAGTTGGGTACTTCAATAAGTAAAAATCGCGTCGCGAACATCAGACCAATTAATAGTACTATTAACTGTAATTATTGTAAAAAAAATGGGCATTTAGAAAACAGTTGTTGGCAAAAGAATAGGTATCCCTTCCCTTCCAAAACCGAGCAAAAACCTCCTGGTAGGCCTGGATCCCCTACTAAATCTAGGTCTCCTTCCAAGAAAAAGACCCCATTTAAGAAATGCCAGTATTGTAAAAACCTTGGGCACCAAATTCTCGAGTGTAGGAAACTTAAATATAAAATCGAGAATTTCAATTCGGGAAACTTGAAGGGGGGTGCGAACGAAGACGCGCGTCGCTCCCCCACTCCCAAGGAGCGTCTACGAAGCCAAAGCCCGAAAGCGGGCCCGTCGAAATCAAACACATAAAACGAAATAATATTTGGACGGCTCCGTGTGTCACCGCGACTTCTCCTCGGTTGAGAGAAGCAGTGACACTTATGATAGACACAGGCGCGGATATTAATTTGATTAAAATAAAAAATTTAACTAAAAAGACAATTATAAACACAGAAAGAATAGTGCAACTAACTGGTATCTCTCCCGGCATACAAAAATCATTAGGTACTGTCGAACTCGTTATTTTCGGAGAGAGGACCACATTTCACGCAATAGACGATCACTTCCCTATTTCTACGGATGGAATATTAGGCAACGAGTTCCTTCGTTCCATTCCGACAAAAGTTGACTATATCAGGGAAGTGCTTATTGTAAAATATAAAGAAATTCCATTTACGGTCGGCGACAGGGTTAGCATTCCACCTAGAACGTCGAGGGTAATTTTCTGTCACGTTATAAACGCCGATGTTAAGGACGGTTATATTCCGCGATTACAGCTTCCAAAGGGAGTTTATGCCGGCGAAGCACTGGTAGAAAATATAGACGGAAAAGCCTATTTCAGACTCATTAATACAACTTCGGGATTTGTTTCATTACAAATTCCAAAATTGGAACTTTTGGCATATAATATAGGAACTCTTCCAAGTTTACCATGTGATTCCTATAAGTCCACATCCGAAGTTGATAATTTAAACGAATGCTTGCACACCCTTTATAATATATCCGAATTACCTTGCGCTGATCCAACTGAAACAAGTAAAATTCAAGAATCTCCTAAAACTCCAACCTTCTCCAGACCAGACTCCGTTAGAGCACTCCTCCGCCTTGATCACTTAAATACAGAAGAGGCAGAATCTGTTTCTAAATTATTAGACAAAAATGCAGATATTTTTCATCTTCCTGGCGAACCGCTTGGTTGCACCAACCTTTTACAACATCGAATAATTACTACCGATGATATTCCGGTGCACACCAGACAATATAGATTTCCGCCAATACATAAGGAAGAAGTAAAGAAACAAACCTCGGAGTTGCTCAACGATGGCATAATAAGGCCATCTCTTTCACCTTATAATTCACCCATTTGGATAGTACCGAAAAAGTCGGACTCAAAGGGTAACCCAAAGTGGCGGATGGTGATTGATTATAGGAATCTTAACGAAAAAACGGTAGGAGATGCGTACCCTATTCCAAATATTACGGAGATACTTGACCAACTCGGAGCGGCAAAATATTTTTCTACTTTTGACCTGAAGTCCGGATTTCATCAAATCGAAATGCATCCGGATGACCGCGCCAAGACAGCTTTCTCGACCCCGCATGGTCATTATGAATTTAATAGAATGCCATTTGGATTAAAAAACGCTCCAGCAACCTTTCAGAGGTTAATGGACCATGTCTTGACCGGTTTACAAGGCGAAGAAATGTTTGTATATTTGGATGACGTGGTTCTTTACGCGAGATCACTCAACGAGCATCAAGTGAAATTTAATAAACTCGCTCATTGTCTTCGTATGGCAAATCTAAAACTGCAGCCCGACAAATGTGAATTCCTCAGACGAGAAGTAGCTTATTTGGGCCATATTATAGGAGAAAACGGCGTAAAGCCTGATCCAAAAAAATTAGAAGCAGTAAAACAATTTCCGCGTCCAACAAACATTAAATCAATTCGCCAATTCCTAGGTCTTGCTGGATATTACAGAAGATTTATACCAGCTTTTTCAAAAGTAGCAAAACCTCTTACTGATTTACTTAAAAAGGAGGCTTATTTCAGATGGGAATCCACCCAAGAAAACGCATTTTGCTCATTGCGTAATGCCTTATGCAAAGAACCAATTTTACAGTATCCAAATTTTTCTTTGCCTTTTAACGTTACAACGGACGCATCCGGTTATGCAATCGGCGCCGTGTTGAGTCAAGGCCCCGTCGGTAAGGATTTGCACATCTCCTATTGCTCGCGAATTTTAAATAAAGCTGAAATGAATTATTCTACTATTGAAAGAGAATTATTGGCAATAGTCTTCGCTACAAATTATTTTAGGCCATATTTGTACGGCCGAGAATTTACCCTTATAACTGATCACAAACCACTAGTTTGGCTTAAGTCGGTAAAAGACCCGACATCAAGATTAGTAAAGTGGAGTTTGAAATTGGCTGAGTATACGTTTAAAATTATTTATAAACCAGGAACTGCAAATGCTAACGCTGACGCACTATCACGGAATCCGACAGAAATTAAAAAAGTACTTCCTATAAACACATACGATTCCGACGATAGTATTGTTCACTTTGAAACCAAGGACACGATGACAGATAACGAGGACAGTGACCCCGACGTGACAAATGACGGCACAGATGACCTCGACAACGCGTCACGATCAGCAACACCAACACTAGAGAACGAAAATACAGACAGTGAAAGCTCTAGTGACTACGAACAACTATACTCTCCACACACACAGCAAAAAACAAACAATAATTTAAATATGATAACACAAAATGTAGGAGTCTCACGAGACTCTCTACAATTAAGGCACGACAATATTGTAGTATTTACTGATTTAAACGGCACACCTTGCGATACTGGTGCTAAACTACTAGAACAAACAAAACTTATTCCACATTTAAAAGATTCGACCTTAGCTCGTGCCAAAGTATCTAACATAGGGAAACATAAATTAATAATTATTCCTATAAAGGAAAACATCGCAAACAGCGCAAAGGTGGAAACAATATACGAGGCAATTGGCTCCTTGCTCTCAGTAGTGCGAGAGCTCGACTTAAATCTATAAGCATAGCCAAGACACCAAGCTTAGATGGCATATTATGGCCTCGGATTCAAAAGAAATTATGTAATACGTTTGATTCAGAAAATTGCTGCATTACTATCTGTTTAAATCAAATTTTAGTTCCTAAGTTAGAACAGCGAGATGACATTCTTGCCGAATGCCACTCCTCGCCTATTGGTGGGCACAAAGGCGTCACAAAAACATATAATAAAATTCGGCATAAGTATCATTTGCCAAATATGAAAAAGGACATTAGCGATTTATTAAAAATTGTACAAGTTGCCAATTAAAGAAATTAGTAAGAGTAAAGTCCAAAGAACCAATGATACTTACTGATACGCCAGGAGCGGCATTCGACAAAATATCTATGGACATAGTCGGGCCACTCCCTGAAACTAAATCAGGAAATAAATATATTCTTACAATAAAAGACGCACTAACAAAATATTTTATTGCTATACCATTACAAACGGCTACGTCAATAGATATTGCTGAAGGGTTAGTTCATAGTGTTTGCAATGTTTTCGGGGCACCTCGATCCATATTGACTGACCAGGGAACAAACTTTACTAGTTCACTTTTAAAGGCAATAGCCAAACAATATAATTTAAAACAAATAAGATCTACGGCGTTCCATCCTCAGTCAAATGGATCACTAGAGAGGTCTCATATTGTACTAATAGAATATTTAAAACATTATATAGACAAAAGGAGCGAGTGGGATAAGTGGTTAACACAAGCCATGTTCGCCTATAACACCAGTACACACGAGGGAACTAGGTTTACCCCTCACGGACTAATATTCGCAAAACAAGCTAACATACCTTCCGCAGACATACATACAAATGCAGCCTTAGACAATACATATTTAGAATACTATTTAGATCTCGTTAATAATATCAAGACATCTCAGAACATAGCAAGACAAAACCTGGTGGGAGCTAAAATTAGATCAAAATTTTACTACGATCGAAATGCTCGAGGTCAAGATTTAAAGGTTGGTCAATATATATATCTTTTAAAGGAACCAACGACAAAACTTGGCAGTCAATATTCCGGCCCCACCAGATTCTAGAACTGCTCCCTAAAAACAATATTAAGATTAACTTTAAGAATAAATGTAGAATCGTACACAAGGACAAGGTCAAAATCGCCAAAAATACATAAAATAAATATCTTTTAGTTTTGCGTATAAAATGAAGACGATACTGGGCATCCTTGTCATTTACCACATCACCGTAATATCCGCATTACTTGGCTACGATTGCGGAGGCACGGCGGCGAACATCACAACAGTCTCACAACTGGAGACAGGAGAATGCGACCTCCCCAATACAACCGTCAACAAAACAAAAACGTACGTGCAACTGTTACAATTGGTAGACTACGATAGTACCATGGTGTTTCAGTGCAGAGTAGAAATCGACAGAACAATATACTATTGCGGGATGAATTCGCACATCTCAGCCGTGCATAACGGTCGACGCGTGTACTAACTCGAAATCTCACGCGAAGTGTGCGGTTTGATCATTAAAACGGGAACTCTTTCATTAAACTCTTCCACTCAAATAAGTGGTCTTAAAGTCAACACAACGGACTTTCGAAGTATAACGCTGGCAGGTTCAATCAAAAGGGAAAGTGTCGTGGTTCAATGGGTAGTGCGTACGAATATAAGAACGTATACGGGAATAGTTAAAATCAAAGATAATTCCATAGCATTAAGAGGACACGTCCAGTGTTCCGTCTCGGAAGAGACTTGCTTCTCCGATGAGAATGGAAATGCATTCTGGACAGTCATTCCAAGGTCTTCGTGCCATTTCGAGATGTATTCTGCGCTATACGAGGGAGAAGCGGTCAAAATGACAACACTCGACAGTAATTCGCACATCTACGCAGTGACTGAGGGCGAAACGACATTCGCATTAATGGGAAAACAAGAAGAAAACGTATGCGGTTACAAACTCATAAAGACCGAGCATCCAAAGTTATTTATCCTGGAAACTGGACGAGATAGGACATTCACTTCAAGAACAAAATTATCAACCAACAATATGGATTTATTTACTTATGTCAATTCCAAATTTGTTTATGTAGAAAAACATCATCAAAACCAAATGGAAAATTTATATAATAATGTCCTACAACAACGATGCAAACTAGAAAAAGAAGTCACCAAAAACGCACTCGCACTTGCAGTACTACTCCCTGACGTTTTTGCGGTAACAATTATGAAGGGCCCAGGATACATGGCAGTCATCGGTGGAGAAGTAGCGCTCATCATTAAATGCACCCCTGTTCCAGTTAAAATTAGACACACAGATAGTTGTTTTCGGGAACTTCCGGTAACATACCAAAACGCAAGTATGTTCCTAAGACCTAAATCTAGAATTTTGGTAAGCAGAGGCACGCAGGAGCCCTGTAATTCTTTACTCCAACATGTGTGACGTCCCAGATGGGGTTGTCAAAAAGGAGTAAGAAACAATATTTAATTTTCCTTTTTCCCGGTCAATCTTTTCTAGAATTTACTCGGTTAGGAAGAGTGCCCTGTTTTGAGCCAATCCGTGGAGCCGGACTTTACTCGGGATCTGGGCAAAAGGAACTTTTATCCCAAAATAAGTAAAATCTTTTACTTACCTTGGGGCGGCTGCTCAATAGGTGTTGAAGATGGTTGATTTATGTTGATTCCGTCAGTGATTTGGATTGACTTCCCTGATAATAATTGAGGATTTTTGCCAACAGGATTTTAATTCCAATTCACAATACATGATATTGGGTAATAATAATAACTGTTAAATTTTACTCCCAATTAAAAGAACAACAAAATATATAACAATGTTACTTGCAGCAACTATTTAATTAAAGGTAAATGCAAATAGCAATTGTTATATTAACCAAATGTTAATAACAAGTGTCGGTAATGTAGGAGCACGAAGTCGGTATTACAGACTTCCACTTATCGATAGACCTGCTAACCGATCCTATTGGTAGGTAAGGTAGGTTTCCACATGAACGACAATTGATCTGTAACATTCTAATTTCTATATGCTAAAAAATGCAAATATCGATGGTCGTTCATGAGAGTACCTATTAGATAAAAGTGCAAATTATACAATATGTAGAGAAAAACATCGCGTACTAACATATTAGAATACGAAACAATATAGATACAAATTTCTTAATGAAGAAAAAGCAAATATTAACGCTAAATATATAGAATTATGACAAAATTCAGATTTACTATAAATACTTGAATTTTCGAAATTAGTTGTCACTATGACGTGACAAAAATAAAAAAATTTAACTAAAAGGACAGTGACCCCGACGTGACAACTGACGGCACAGATGACCTCGACAACGCGTCACGATCAGCAACACCAACACTAGAGAACGAAAATACAGACAGTGAAAGCTCTAGTGACTACGAACGACTATACTCTCCACACACACAGCAAAAAACAAACAATAATTTAAATATGATAACACAAAATGTAGGAGTCTCACGAGACTCTCTACAATTAAGGCACGACAATATTGTAATATTTACTGATTTAAACGGCACACCTTGCGATACTGGTGCTAAACTACTAGAACAAACAAAACTTATTCCACACTTAAAAGATTCGACTTTAGCTCGTGCCAAAGTATCTAACATAGGGAAACATAAATTAATAATTATCCCTATAAAAAAAAACATCGCAAACAGCGCAAAAGTGGAAACGATATACGAGGCAATTGGCTCCTTGCTCTCAGTAGTACGAGAGCTCGACTTAAAATCTATAAGCATAGCCAAGACACCAAGCTTAGATGGCATATTATGGCCTCGGATTCAAAAGAAATTATGTAATACGTTTGATTCAGAAAATTGCTGCATTACTATCTGTTTAAATCAAATTTTAGTTCCTAAGTTAGAACAGCGAGATGACATTCTTGCCGAATGCCACTCCTCGCCTATTGGTGGGCACAAAGGCGTCACAAAAACATATAATAAAATTCGGCATAAGTATCATTTGCCAAATATGAAAAAGGACATTAGCGATTTTATTAAAAATTGTACAAGTTGCCAATTAAAGAAATTAGTAAGAGTAAAGTCCAAAGAACCAATGATACTTACTGATACGCCAGGAGCGGCATTCGACAAAATATCTATGGACATAGTCAGGCCACTCCCTGAAACTAAATCAGGAAATAAATATATTCTTACAATACAGGACGCACTTAAAAAATATTTTATTGCGATACCATTACAAACGGCTACGTCAATAGATATTGCTGAAGGGTTAGTTCATAGTGTTTGCAATGTTTTCGGGGCACCTCGATCCATATTGACTGACCAGGGAACAAACTTTACTAGTTCACTTTTAAAGGCAATAGCCAAACAATATAATTTAAAACAAATAAGATCTACGGCGTTCCATCCTCAGTCAAATGGATCACTAGAGAGGTCTCATATTGTACTAATAGAATATTTAAAACATTATATAGACAAAAGGAGCGAGTGGGATAAGTGGTTAACACAAGCCATGTTCGCCTATAACACCAGTACACACGAGGGAACTAGGTTTACCCCTCACGGACTAATATTCGCAAAACAAGCTAACATACCTTCCGCAGACATACATACAAATGCAGCCTTAGACAATACATATTTAGAATACTATTTAGATCTCGTTAATAATATCAAGACATCTCAGAACATAGCAAGACAAAACCTGGTGGGAGCTAAAATTAGATCAAAATTTTATTACTATCGAAATGCTCGAGGTCAAGATTTAAAGGTTGGTCAATATATATATCTTTTAAAGGAACCAACGACAAAACTTGGCAGTCAATATTCCGGCCCCCACCAGATTCTAGAACTGCTTCCTAAAAACAATATTAAGATTAACTTTAAGAATAAATGTAGAATCGTACACAAGGACAAGGTCAAAATCGCCAAAAATACATAAAATAAATATCTTTTAGTTTTGCGTATAAAATGAAGACGATACTGGGCATCCTTGTCATTTACCACATCACCGTAATATCCGCATTACTTGGCTACGATTGCGGAGGCACGGCGGCGAACATCACAACAGTCTCACAACTGGAGACAGGAGAATGCGACCTCCCCAATACAACCGTCAACAAAACAAAAACGTACGTGCAACTGTTACAATTGGTAGACTACGATAGTACCATGGTGTTTCAGTGCAGAGTAGAAATCGACAGAACAATATACTATTGCGGGATGAATTCGCACATCTCAGCCGTGCATAACGGTCGACGCGTGTACTAACTCGAAATCTCACGCGAAGTGTGCGGTTTGATCATTAAAACGGGAACTCTTTCGTTAAATTCTTTCACTCAAATAAGTGGTCTTAAAGTCAACACAACGGACTTTCGAAGTATAACGCTGGCAGGTTCAATCAAAAGGGAAAGTGTCGTGGTTCAATGGGTAGTGCGTACGAATATAAGAACGTATACGGGAATAGTTAAAATCAAAGATAATTCCATAGCATTAAGAGGACACGTCCAGTGTTCCGTCTCGGAAGAGACTTGCTTCTCCGATGAGAATGGAAATGCATTCTGGACAGTCATTCCAAGGTCTTCGTGCCATTTCGAGATGTATTCTGCGCTATACGAGGGAGAAGCGGTCAAAATGACAACACTCGACAGTAATTCGCACATCTACGCAGTGACTGAGGGCGAAACGACATTCGCATTAATGGGAAAACAAGAAGAAAACGTATGCGGTTACAAACTCATAAAGACCGAGCATCCAAAGTTATTTATCCTGGAAACTGGACGAGATAGGACATTCACTTCAAGAACAAAATTATCAACCAACAATATGGATTTATTTACTTATGTCAATTCCAAATTTGTTTATGTAGAAAAACATCATCAAAACCAAATGGAAAATTTATATAATAATGTCCTACAACAACGATGCAAACTAGAAAAAGAAGTCACCAAAAACGCACTCGCACTTGCAGTACTACTCCCTGACGTTTTTGCGGTAACAATTATGAAGGGCCCAGGATACATGGCAGTCATCGGTGGAGAAGTAGCGCTCATCATTAAATGCACCCCTGTTCCAGTTAAAATTAGACACACAGATAGTTGTTTTCGGGAACTTCCGGTAACATACCAAAACGCAAGTATGTTCCTAAGACCTAAATCTAGAATTTTGGTAAGCAGAGGCACGCAGGAGCCCTGTAATTCTTTACTCCCACATGTGTGACGTCCCAGATGGGGTTGTCAAAAAGGAGTAAGAAACAATATTTAATTTTCCTTTTTCCCGGTCAATCTTTTCTAGAATTTACTCGGTTAGGAAGAGTGCCCTGTTTTGAGCCAATCCGTGGAGCCGGACTTTACTCGGGATCTGGGCAAAAGGAACTTTTATCCCAAAATAAGTAAAATCTTTTACTTACCTTGGGGCGGCTGCTCAATAGGTGTTGAAGATGGTTGATTTATGTTGATTCCGTCAGTGATTTGGATTGACTTCCCTGATAATAATTGAGGATTTTTGCCAACAGGATTTTAATTCCAATTCACAATACATGATATTGGGTAATAATAATAACTGTTAAATTTTACTCCCAATTAAAAGAACAACAAAATATATAACAATGTTACTTGCAGCAACTATTTAATTAAAGGTAAATGCAAATAGCAATTGTTATATTAACCAAATGTTAATAACAAGTGTCGGTAATGTAGGAGCACGAAGTCGGTATTACAGACTTCCACTTATCGATAGACCTGCTAACCGATCCTATTGGTAGGTAAGGTAGGTTTCCACATGAACGACAATTGATCTGTAACATTCTAATTTCTATATGCTAAAAAATGCAAATATCGATGGTCGTTCATGAGAGTACCTATTAGATAAAAGTGCAAATTATACAATATGTAGAGAAAAACATCGCGTACTAACATATTAGAATACGAAACAATATAGATACAAATTTCTTAATGAAGAAAAAGCAAATATTAACGCTAAATATATAGAATTATGACAAAATTCAGATTTACTATAAATACTTGAATTTTCGAAATTAGTTGTCACTATGACGTGACAAAAATAAAAAAATTTAACTAAAAGGACAGTGACCCCGACGTGACAACTGACGGCACAGATGACCTCGACAACGCGTCACGATCAGCAACACCAACACTAGAGAACGAAAATACAGACAGTGAAAGCTCTAGTGACTACGAACGACTATACTCTCCACACACACAGCAAAAAACAAACAATAATTTAAATATGATAACACAAAATGTAGGAGTCTCACGAGACTCTCTACAATTAAGGCACGACAATATTGTAATATTTACTGATTTAAACGGCACACCTTGCGATACTGGTGCTAAACTACTAGAACAAACAAAACTTATTCCACACTTAAAAGATTCGACTTTAGCTCGTGCCAAAGTATCTAACATAGGGAAACATAAATTAATAATTATCCCTATAAAAAAAAACATCGCAAACAGCGCAAAAGTGGAAACGATATACGAGGCAATTGGCTCCTTGCTCTCAGTAGTACGAGAGCTCGACTTAAAATCTATAAGCATAGCCAAGACACCAAGCTTAGATGGCATATTATGGCCTCGGATTCAAAAGAAATTATGTAATACGTTTGATTCAGAAAATTGCTGCATTACTATCTGTTTAAATCAAATTTTAGTTCCTAAGTTAGAACAGCGAGATGACATTCTTGCCGAATGCCACTCCTCGCCTATTGGTGGGCACAAAGGCGTCACAAAAACATATAATAAAATTCGGCATAAGTATCATTTGCCAAATATGAAAAAGGACATTAGCGATTTTATTAAAAATTGTACAAGTTGCCAATTAAAGAAATTAGTAAGAGTAAAGTCCAAAGAACCAATGATACTTACTGATACGCCAGGAGCGGCATTCGACAAAATATCTATGGACATAGTCAGGCCACTCCCTGAAACTAAATCAGGAAATAAATATATTCTTACAATAAAAGACGCACTAAAAAATATTTTATTGCGATACCATTACAAACGGCTACGTCAATAGATATTGCTGAAGGGTTAGTTCATAGTGTTTGCAATGTTTTCGGGGCACCTCGATCCATATTGACTGACCAGGGAACAAACTTTACTAGTTCACTTTTAAAGGCAATAGCCAAACAATATAATTTAAAACAAATAAGAACTACGGCGTTCCATCCTCAGTCGAATGGATCACTAGAGAGGTCTCATATCGTACTAATAGAATATTTAAAACATTATATAGACAAAAGGAGCGAGTGGGATAAGTGGTTAACACACGCCATGTTCGCCTATAACACCAGTACACACGAGGGAACTAGGTTTACCCCTCACGGACTAATATTCGCAAAACAAGCTAACATACCTTCCGCAGACATACATACAAATGCAGCCTTAGACAATACATATTTAGAATACTATTTAGATCTCGTTAATAATATCAAGACATCTCAGAACATAGCAAGACAAAACCTGGTGGGAGCTAAAATTAGATCAAAATTTTATTACTATCGAAATGCTCGAGGTCAAGATTTAAAGGTTGGTCAATATATATATCTTTTAAAGGAACCAACGACAAAACTTGGCAGTCAATATTCCGGCCCCCACCAGATTCTAGAACTGCTTCCTAAAAACAATATTAAGATTAACTTTAAGAATAAATGTAGAATCGTACACAAGGACAAGGTCAAAATCGCCAAAAATACATAAAATAAATATTTTTAGTTTTGCGTATAAAATGAAGACGATACTGGGCATCCTTGTCATTTACCACATCACCGTAATATCCGCATTACTTGGCTACGATTGCGGAGGCACGGCGGCGAACATCACAACAGTCTCACAACTGGAGACAGGAGATGCGACCTCCCCAATACAACCGTCAACAAAACAAAAACGTACGTGCAACTGTTACAATTGGTAGACTACGATAGTACCATGGTGTTTCAGTGCAGAGTAGAAATCGACAGAACAATATACTATTGCGGGATGAATTCGCACATCTCAGCCGTGCATAACGGTCGACGCGTGTACTAACTCGAAATCTCACGCGAAGTGTGCGGTTTGATCATTAAAACGGGAACTCTTTCGTTAAATTCTTTCACTCAAATAAGTGGTCTTAAAGTCAACACAACGGACTTTCGAAGTATAACGCTGGCAGGTTCAATCAAAAGGGAAAGTGTCGTGGTTCAATGGGTAGTGCGTACGAATATAAGAACGTATACGGGAATAGTTAAAATCAAAGATAATTCCATAGCATTAAGAGGACACGTCCAGTGTTCCGTCTCGGAAGAGACTTGCTTCTCCGATGAGAATGGAAATGCATTCTGGACAGTCATTCCAAGGTCTTCGTGCCATTTCGAGATGTATTCTGCGCTATACGAGGGAGAAGCGGTCAAAATGACAACACTCGACAGTAATTCGCACATCTACGCAGTGACTGAGGGCGAAACGACATTCGCATTAATGGGAAAACAAGAAGAAAACGTATGCGGTTACAAACTCATAAAGACCGAGCATCCAAAGTTATTTATCCTGGAAACTGGACGAGATAGGACATTCACTTCAAGAACAAAATTATCAACCAACAATATGGATTTATTTACTTATGTCAATTCCAAATTTGTTTATGTAGAAAAACATCATCAAAACCAAATGGAAAATTTATATAATAATGTCCTACAACAACGATGCAAACTAGAAAAAGAAGTCACCAAAAACGCACTCGCACTTGCAGTACTACTCCCTGACGTTTTTGCGGTAACAATTATGAAGGGCCCAGGATACATGGCAGTCATCGGTGGAGAAGTAGCGCTCATCATTAAATGCACCCCTGTTCCAGTTAAAATTAGACACACAGATAGTTGTTTTCGGGAACTTCCGGTAACATACCAAAACGCAAGTATGTTCCTAAGACCTAAATCTAGAATTTTGGTAAGCAGAGGCACGCAGGAGCCCTGTAATTCTTTACTCCCACATGTGTGACGTCCCAGATGGGGTTGTCAAAAAGGAGTAAGAAACAATATTTAATTTTCCTTTTTCCCGGTCAATCTTTTCTAGAATTTACTCGGTTAGGAAGAGTGCCCTGTTTTGAGCCAATCCGTGGAGCCGGACTTTACTCGGGATCTGGGCAAAAGGAACTTTTATCCCAAAATAAGTAAAATCTTTTACTTACCTTGGGGCGGCTGCTCAATAGGTGTTGAAGATGGTTGATTTATGTTGATTCCGTCAGTGATTTGGATTGACTTCCCTGATAATAATTGAGGATTTTTGCCAACAGGATTTTAATTCCAATTCACAATACATGATATTGGGTAATAATAATAACTGTTAAATTTTACTCCCAATTAAAAGAACAACAAAATATATAACAATGTTACTTGCAGCAACTATTTAATTAAAGGTAAATGCAAATAGCAATTGTTATATTAACCAAATGTTAATAACAAGTGTCGGTAATGTAGGAGCACGAAGTCGGTATTACAGACTTCCACTTATCGATAGACCTGCTAACCGATCCTATTGGTAGGTAAGGTAGGTTTCCACATGAACGACAATTGATCTGTAACATTCTAATTTCTATATGCTAAAAAATGCAAATATCGATGGTCGTTCATGAGAGTACCTATTAGATAAAAGTGCAAATTATACAATATGTAGAGAAAAACATCGCGTACTAACATATTAGAATACGAAACAATATAGATACAAATTTCTTAATGAAGAAAAAGCAAATATTAACGCTAAATATATAGAATTATGACAAAATTCAGATTTACTATAAATACTTGAATTTTCGAAATTAGTTGTCACTATGACGTGACAAAAATAAAAAAATTTAACTAAAAGGACAGTGACCCCGACGTGACAACTGACGGCACAGATGACCTCGACAACGCGTCACGATCAGCAACACCAACACTAGAGAACGAAAATACAGACAGTGAAAGCTCTAGTGACTACGAACGACTATACTCTCCACACACACAGCAAAAAACAAACAATAATTTAAATATGATAACACAAAATGTAGGAGTCTCACGAGACTCTCTACAATTAAGGCACGACAATATTGTAATATTTACTGATTTAAACGGCACACCTTGCGATACTGGTGCTAAACTACTAGAACAAACAAAACTTATTCCACACTTAAAAGATTCGACTTTAGCTCGTGCCAAAGTATCTAACATAGGGAAACATAAATTAATAATTATCCCTATAAAAAAAAACATCGCAAACAGCGCAAAAGTGGAAACGATATACGAGGCAATTGGCTCCTTGCTCTCAGTAGTACGAGAGCTCGACTTAAAATCTATAAGCATAGCCAAGACACCAAGCTTAGATGGCATATTATGGCCTCGGATTCAAAAGAAATTATGTAATACGTTTGATTCAGAAAATTGCTGCATTACTATCTGTTTAAATCAAATTTTAGTTCCTAAGTTAGAACAGCGAGATGACATTCTTGCCGAATGCCACTCCTCGCCTATTGGTGGGCACAAAGGCGTCACAAAAACATATAATAAAATTCGGCATAAGTATCATTTGCCAAATATGAAAAAGGACATTAGCGATTTTATTAAAAATTGTACAAGTTGCCAATTAAAGAAATTAGTAAGAGTAAAGTCCAAAGAACCAATGATACTTACTGATACGCCAGGAGCGGCATTCGACAAAATATCTATGGACATAGTCAGGCCACTCCCTGAAACTAAATCAGGAAATAAATATATTCTTACAATAAAAGGACGCACTAAAAAATATTTTATTGCGATACCATTACAAACGGCTACGTCAATAGATATTGCTGAAGGGTTAGTTCATAGTGTTTGCAATGTTTTCGGGGCACCTCGATCCATATTGACTGACCAGGGAACAAACTTTACTAGTTCACTTTTAAAGGCAATAGCCAAACAATATAATTTAAAACAAATAAGAACTACGGCGTTCCATCCTCAGTCGAATGGATCACTAGAGAGGTCTCATATCGTACTAATAGAATATTTAAAACATTATATAGACAAAAGGAGCGAGTGGGATAAGTGGTTAACACACGCCATGTTCGCCTATAACACCAGTACACACGAGGGAACTAGGTTTACCCCTCACGACTAATATTCGCAAAACAAGCTAACATACCTTCCGCAGACATACATACAAATGCAGCCTTAGACAATACATATTTAGAATACTATTTAGATCTCGTTAATAATATCAAGACATCTCAGAACATAGCAAGACAAAACCTGGTGGGAGCTAAAATTAGATCAAAATTTTATTACTATCGAAATGCTCGAGGTCAAGATTTAAAGGTTGGTCAATATATATATCTTTTAAAGGAACCAACGACAAAACTTGGCAGTCAATATTCCGGCCCCCACCAGATTCTAGAACTGCTTCCTAAAAACAATATTAAGATTAACTTTAAGAATAAATGTAGAATCGTACACAAGGACAAGGTCAAAATCGCCAAAAATACATAAAATAAATATCTTTTAGTTTTGCGTATAAAATGAAGACGATACTGGGCATCCTTGTCATTTACCACATCACCGTAATATCCGCATTACTTGGCTACGATTGCGGAGGCACGGCGGCGAACATCACAACAGTCTCACAACTGGAGACAGGAGAATGCGACCTCCCCAATACAACCGTCAACAAAACAAAAACGTACGTGCAACTGTTACAATTGGTAGACTACGATAGTACCATGGTGTTTCAGTGCAGAGTAGAAATCGACAGAACAATATACTATTGCGGGATGAATTCGCACATCTCAGCCGTGCATAACGGTCGACGCGTGTACTAACTCGAAATCTCACGCGAAGTGTGCGGTTTGATCATTAAAACGGGAACTCTTTCGTTAAATTCTTTCACTCAAATAAGTGGTCTTAAAGTCAACACAACGGACTTTCGAAGTATAACGCTGGCAGGTTCAATCAAAAGGGAAAGTGTCGTGGTTCAATGGGTAGTGCGTACGAATATAAGAACGTATACGGGAATAGTTAAAATCAAAGATAATTCCATAGCATTAAGAGGACACGTCCAGTGTTCCGTCTCGGAAGAGACTTGCTTCTCCGATGAGAATGGAAATGCATTCTGGACAGTCATTCCAAGGTCTTCGTGCCATTTCGAGATGTATTCTGCGCTATACGAGGGAGAAGCGGTCAAAATGACAACACTCGACAGTAATTCGCACATCTACGCAGTGACTGAGGGCGAAACGACATTCGCATTAATGGGAAAACAAGAAGAAAACGTATGCGGTTACAAACTCATAAAGACCGAGCATCCAAAGTTATTTATCCTGGAAACTGGACGAGATAGGACATTCACTTCAAGAACAAAATTATCAACCAACAATATGGATTTATTTACTTATGTCAATTCCAAATTTGTTTATGTAGAAAAACATCATCAAAACCAAATGGAAAATTTATATAATAATGTCCTACAACAACGATGCAAACTAGAAAAAGAAGTCACCAAAAACGCACTCGCACTTGCAGTACTACTCCCTGACGTTTTTGCGGTAACAATTATGAAGGGCCCAGGATACATGGCAGTCATCGGTGGAGAAGTAGCGCTCATCATTAAATGCACCCCTGTTCCAGTTAAAATTAGACACACAGATAGTTGTTTTCGGGAACTTCCGGTAACATACCAAAACGCAAGTATGTTCCTAAGACCTAAATCTAGAATTTTGGTAAGCAGAGGCACGCAGGAGCCCTGTAATTCTTTACTCCCACATGTGTGACGTCCCAGATGGGGTTGTCAAAAAGGAGTAAGAAACAATATTTAATTTTCCTTTTTCCCGGTCAATCTTTTCTAGAATTTACTCGGTTAGGAAGAGTGCCCTGTTTTGAGCCAATCCGTGGAGCCGGACTTTACTCGGGATCTGGGCAAAAGGAACTTTTATCCCAAAATAAGTAAAATCTTTTACTTACCTTGGGGCGGCTGCTCAATAGGTGTTGAAGATGGTTGATTTATGTTGATTCCGTCAGTGATTTGGATTGACTTCCCTGATAATAATTGAGGATTTTTGCCAACAGGATTTTAATTCCAATTCACAATACATGATATTGGGTAATAATAATAACTGTTAAATTTTACTCCCAATTAAAAGAACAACAAAATATATAACAATGTTACTTGCAGCAACTATTTAATTAAAGGTAAATGCAAATAGCAATTGTTATATTAACCAAATGTTAATAACAAGTGTCGGTAATGTAGGAGCACGAAGTCGGTATTACAGACTTCCACTTATCGATAGACCTGCTAACCGATCCTATTGGTAGGTAAGGTAGGTTTCCACATGAACGACAATTGATCTGTAACATTCTAATTTCTATATGCTAAAAAATGCAAATATCGATGGTCGTTCATGAGAGTACCTATTAGATAAAAGTGCAAATTATACAATATGTAGAGAAAAACATCGCGTACTAACATATTAGAATACGAAACAATATAGATACAAATTTCTTAATGAAGAAAAAGCAAATATTAACGCTAAATATATAGAATTATGACAAAATTCAGATTTACTATAAATACTTGAATTTTCGAAATTAGTTGTCACTATGACGTGACAAAAATAAAAAAATTTAACTAAAAGGACAGTGACCCCGACGTGACAACTGACGGCACAGATGACCTCGACAACGCGTCACGATCAGCAACACCAACACTAGAGAACGAAAATACAGACAGTGAAAGCTCTAGTGACTACGAACGACTATACTCTCCACACACACAGCAAAAAACAAACAATAATTTAAATATGATAACACAAAATGTAGGAGTCTCACGAGACTCTCTACAATTAAGGCACGACAATATTGTAATATTTACTGATTTAAACGGCACACCTTGCGATACTGGTGCTAAACTACTAGAACAAACAAAACTTATTCCACACTTAAAAGATTCGACTTTAGCTCGTGTCAAAGTATCTAACATAGGGAAACATAAATTAATAATTATCCCTATAAAAAAAAACATCGCAAACAGCGCAAAAGTGGAAACGATATACGAGGCAATTGGCTCCTTGCTCTCAGTAGTACGAGAGCTCGACTTAAAATCTATAAGCATAGCCAAGACACCAAGCTTAGATGGCATATTATGGCCTCGGATTCAAAAGAAATTATGTAATACGTTTGATTCAGAAAATTGCTGCATTACTATCTGTTTAAATCAAATTTTAGTTCCTAAGTTAGAACAGCGAGATGACATTCTTGCCGAATGCCACTCCTCGCCTATTGGTGGGCACAAAGGCGTCACAAAAACATATAATAAAATTCGGCATAAGTATCATTTGCCAAATATGAAAAAGGACATTAGCGATTTTATTAAAAATTGTACAAGTTGCCAATTAAAGAAATTAGTAAGAGTAAAGTCCAAAGAACCAATGATACTTACTGATACGCCAGGAGCGGCATTCGACAAAATATCTATGGACATAGTCAGGCCACTCCCTGAAACTAAATCAGGAAATAAATATATTCTTACAATAAAAGACGCACTAACAAAATATTTTATTGCTATACCATTACAAACGACTACGTCAATAGATATTGCTGAAGGGTTAGTTCATAGTGTTTGCAATGTTTTCGGGGCACCTCGATCCATATTGACTGACCAGGGAACAAACTTTACTAGTTCACTTTTAAAGGCAATAGCCAAACAATATAATTTAAAACAAATAAGATCTACGGCGTTCCATCCTTAGTCGAATGGATCACTAGAGAGGTCTCATATCGTACTAATAGAATATTTAAAACATTATATAGACAAAAGGAGCGAGTGGGATAAGTGGTTAACACACGCCATGTTCGCCTATAACACCAGTACACACGAGGGAACTAGGTTTACCCCTCACGAATTAATATTCGCAAAACAAGCTAACATACCTTCCGCAGACATACACACAAATGCAGCTTTAGACAATACATATTTAGAATACTATTTAGATCTCGTTAATAAAATTAAGACATCTCAGAACATAGCAAGACAAAACCTGGTGGGAGCTAAAATTAGATCAAAATTTTATTACTATCGAAATGCTCGAGGTCAAGATTTAAAGGTTGGTCAATATATATATCTTTTAAAGGAACCAACGACAAAACTTGGCAGTCAATATTCCGGCCCCCACCAGATTCTAGAACTGCTTCCTAAAAACAATATTAAGATTAACTTTAAGAATAAATGTAGAATCGTACACAAGGACAAGGTCAAAATCGCCAAAAATACATAAAATAAATATTTTTTAGTTTTGCGTATAAAATGAAGACGATACTGGGCATCCTTGTCATTTACCACATCACCGTAATATCCGCATTACTTGGCTACGATTGCGGAGGCACGGCGGCGAACATCACAACGGTCTCACTACTGGAGACAGGAGAGTGCGACCTCCCCAATACAACTGTCAACAAAACAAAAACATACGTGCAGCTGTTACAGTTGGTAGACTACGATAGTGCCATGGTGTTTCAGTGCAGGGTAGAAATCGACAGAACAATATACTATTGCGGGATGAGTTCGCACATCTCAGCCGTGCATAACGGTCGACGCGTGTACTTACTCGAAATCTCACGCGAAGTGTGCAATTCAATCATTGGAACGAGAACTCTTTCGTTAAATTCTTTCACTCAAATAAGTGGTCTTAAAGTCAACACAACGGACTTTCGAAGTATAACGCTGGCAGGTTCAATCAAAAGGGAAAGTGTCGTGGTTCAATGGGTAGTGCGTACGAATATAAGAACGTATACGGGAATAGTTAAAATCAAAGATAATTCCATAGCATTAAGAGGACACGTCCAGTGTTCCGTCTCGGAAGAGACTTGCTTCTCCGATGAGAATGGAAATGCATTCTGGACAGTCATTCCAAGGTCTTCGTGCCATTTCGAGATGTATTCTGCGCTATACGAGGGAGAAGCGGTCAAAATGACAACACTCGACAGTAATTCGCACATCTACGCAGTGACTGAGGGCGAAACGACATTCGCATTAATGGGAAAACAAGAAGAAAACGTATGCGGTTACAAACTCATAAAGACCGAGCATCCAAAGTTATTTATCCTGGAAACTGGACGAGATAGGACATTCACTTCAAGAACAAAATTATCAACCAACAATATGGATTTATTTACTTATGTCAATTCCAAATTTGTTTATGTAGAAAAACATCATCAAAACCAAATGGAAAATTTATATAATAATGTCCTACAACAACGATGCAAACTAGAAAAAGAAGTCACCAAAAACGCACTCGCACTTGCAGTACTACTCCCTGACGTTTTTGCGGTAACAATTATGAAGGGCCCAGGATACATGGCAGTCATCGGTGGAGAAGTAGCGCTCATCATTAAATGCACCCCTGTTCCAGTTAAAATTAGACACACAGATAGTTGTTTTCGGGAACTTCCGGTAACATACCAAAACGCAAGTATGTTCCTAAGACCTAAATCTAGAATTTTGGTAAGCAGAGGCACGCAGGAGCCCTGTAATTCTTTACTCCCACATGTGTGACGTCCCAGATGGGGTTGTCAAAAAGGAGTAAGAAACAATATTTAATTTTCCTTTTTCCCGGTCAATCTTTTCTAGAATTTACTCGGTTAGGAAGAGTGCCCTGTTTTGAGCCAATCCGTGGAGCCGGACTTTACTCGGGATCTGGGCAAAAGGAACTTTTATCCCAAAATAAGTAAAATCTTTTACTTACCTTGGGGCGGCTGCTCAATAGGTGTTGAAGATGGTTGATTTATGTTGATTCCGTCAGTGATTTGGATTGACTTCCCTGATAATAATTGAGGATTTTTGCCAACAGGATTTTAATTCCAATTCACAATACATGATATTGGGTAATAATAATAACTGTTAAATTTTACTCCCAATTAAAAGAACAACAAAATATATAACAATGTTACTTGCAGCAACTATTTAATTAAAGGTAAATGCAAATAGCAATTGTTATATTAACCAAATGTTAATAACAAGTGTCGGTAATGTAGGAGCACGAAGTCGGTATTACAGACTTCCACTTATCGATAGACCTGCTAACCGATCCTATTGGTAGGTAAGGTAGGTTTCCACATGAACGACAATTGATCTGTAACATTCTAATTTCTATATGCTAAAAAATGCAAATATCGATGGTCGTTCATGAGAGTACCTATTAGATAAAAGTGCAAATTATACAATATGTAGAGAAAAACATCGCGTACTAACATATTAGAATACGAAACAATATAGATACAAATTTCTTAATGAAGAAAAAGCAAATATTAACGCTAAATATATAGAATTATGACAAAATTCAGATTTACTATAAATACTTGAATTTTCGAAATTAGTTGTCACTATGACGTGACAAAAATAAAAAAATTTAACTAAAAGGACAGTGACCCCGACGTGACAACTGACGGCACAGATGACCTCGACAACGCGTCACGATCAGCAACACCAACACTAGAGAACGAAAATACAGACAGTGAAAGCTCTAGTGACTACGAACGACTATACTCTCCACACACACAGCAAAAAACAAACAATAATTTAAATATGATAACACAAAATGTAGGAGTCTCACGAGACTCTCTACAATTAAGGCACGACAATATTGTAATATTTACTGATTTAAACGGCACACCTTGCGATACTGGTGCTAAACTACTAGAACAAACAAAACTTATTCCACACTTAAAAGATTCGACTTTAGCTCGTGCCAAAGTATCTAACATAGGGAAACATAAATTAATAATTATCCCTATAAAAAAAAACATCGCAAACAGCGCAAAAGTGGAAACGATATACGAGGCAATTGGCTCCTTGCTCTCAGTAGTACGAGAGCTCGACTTAAAATCTATAAGCATAGCCAAGACACCAAGCTTAGATGGCATATTATGGCCTCGGATTCAAAAGAAATTATGTAATACGTTTGATTCAGAAAATTGCTGCATTACTATCTGTTTAAATCAAATTTTAGTTCCTAAGTTAGAACAGCGAGATGACATTCTTGCCGAATGCCACTCCTCGCCTATTGGTGGGCACAAAGGCGTCACAAAAACATATAATAAAATTCGGCATAAGTATCATTTGCCAAATATGAAAAAGGACATTAGCGATTTTATTAAAAATTGTACAAGTTGCCAATTAAAGAAATTAGTAAGAGTAAAGTCCAAAGAACCAATGATACTTACTGATACGCCAGGAGCGGCATTCGACAAAATATCTATGGACATAGTCAGGCCACTCCCTGAAACTAAATCAGGAAATAAATATATTCTTACAATAAAAGACGCACTAACAAAATATTTTATTGCGATACCATTACAAACGGCTACGTCAATAGATATTGCTGAAGGGTTAGTTCATAGTGTTTGCAATGTTTTCGGGGCACCTCGATCCATATTGACTGACCAGGGAACAAACTTTACTAGTTCACTTTTAAAGGCAATAGCCAAACAATATAATTTAAAACAAATAAGAACTACGGCGTTCCATCCTCAGTCGAATGGATCACTAGAGAGGTCTCATATCGTACTAATAGAATATTTAAAACATTATATAGACAAAAGGAGCGAGTGGGATAAGTGGTTAACACACGCCATGTTCGCCTATAACACCAGTACACACGAGGGAACTAGGTTTACCCCTCACGAATTAATATTCGCAAAACAAGCTAACATACCTTCCGCAGACATACACACAAATGCAGCTTTAGACAATACATATTTAGAATACTATTTAGATCTCGTTAATAAAATTAAGACATCTCAGAACATAGCAAGACAAAACCTGGTGGGAGCTAAAATTAGATCAAAATTTTATTACTATCGAAATGCTCGAGGTCAAGATTTAAAGGTTGGTCAATATATATATCTTTTAAAGGAACCAACGACAAAACTTGGCAGTCAATATTCCGGCCCCCACCAGATTCTAGAACTGCTTCCTAAAAACAATATTAAGATTAACTTTAAGAATAAATGTAGAATCGTACACAAGGACAAGGTCAAAATCGCCAAAAATACATAAAATAAATATTTTTTAGTTTTGCGTATAAAATGAAGACGATACTGGGCATCCTTGTCATTTACCACATCACCGTAATATCCGCATTACTTGGCTACGATTGCGGAGGCACGGCGGCGAACATCACAACGGTCTCACTACTGGAGACAGGAGAGTGCGACCTCCCCAATACAACTGTCAACAAAACAAAAACATACGTGCAGCTGTTACAGTTGGTAGACTACGATAGTGCCATGGTGTTTCAGTGCAGGGTAGAAATCGACAGAACAATATACTATTGCGGGATGAGTTCGCACATCTCAGCCGTGCATAACGGTCGACGCGTGTACTTACTCGAAATCTCACGCGAAGTGTGCAATTCAATCATTGGAACGGGAACTCTTTCGTTAAATTCTTTCACTCAAATAAGTGGTCTTAAAGTCAACACAACGGACTTTCGAAGTATAACGCTGGCAGGTTCAATCAAAAGGGAAAGTGTCGTGGTTCAATGGGTAGTGCGTACGAATATAAGAACGTATACGGGAATAGTTAAAATCAAAGATAATTCCATAGCATTAAGAGGACACGTCCAGTGTTCCGTCTCGGAAGAGACTTGCTTCTCCGATGAGAATGGAAATGCATTCTGGACAGTCATTCCAAGGTCTTCGTGCCATTTCGAGATGTATTCTGCGCTATACGAGGGAGAAGCGGTCAAAATGACAACACTCGACAGTAATTCGCACATCTACGCAGTGACTGAGGGCGAAACGACATTCGCATTAATGGGAAAACAAGAAGAAAACGTATGCGGTTACAAACTCATAAAGACCGAGCATCCAAAGTTATTTATCCTGGAAACTGGACGAGATAGGACATTCACTTCAAGAACAAAATTATCAACCAACAATATGGATTTATTTACTTATGTCAATTCCAAATTTGTTTATGTAGAAAAACATCATCAAAACCAAATGGAAAATTTATATAATAATGTCCTACAACAACGATGCAAACTAGAAAAAGAAGTCACCAAAAACGCACTCGCACTTGCAGTACTACTCCCTGACGTTTTTGCGGTAACAATTATGAAGGGCCCAGGATACATGGCAGTCATCGGTGGAGAAGTAGCGCTCATCATTAAATGCACCCCTGTTCCAGTTAAAATTAGACACACAGATAGTTGTTTTCGGGAACTTCCGGTAACATACCAAAACGCAAGTATGTTCCTAAGACCTAAATCTAGAATTTTGGTAAGCAGAGGCACGCAGGAGCCCTGTAATTCTTTACTCCCACATGTGTGACGTCCCAGATGGGGTTGTCAAAAAGGAGTAAGAAACAATATTTAATTTTCCTTTTTCCCGGTCAATCTTTTCTAGAATTTACTCGGTTAGGAAGAGTGCCCTGTTTTGAGCCAATCCGTGGAGCCGGACTTTACTCGGGATCTGGGCAAAAGGAACTTTTATCCCAAAATAAGTAAAATCTTTTACTTACCTTGGGGCGGCTGCTCAATAGGTGTTGAAGATGGTTGATTTATGTTGATTCCGTCAGTGATTTGGATTGACTTCCCTGATAATAATTGAGGATTTTTGCCAACAGGATTTTAATTCCAATTCACAATACATGATATTGGGTAATAATAATAACTGTTAAATTTTACTCCCAATTAAAAGAACAACAAAATATATAACAATGTTACTTGCAGCAACTATTTAATTAAAGGTAAATGCAAATAGCAATTGTTATATTAACCAAATGTTAATAACAAGTGTCGGTAATGTAGGAGCACGAAGTCGGTATTACAGACTTCCACTTATCGATAGACCTGCTAACCGATCCTATTGGTAGGTAAGGTAGGTTTCCACATGAACGACAATTGATCTGTAACATTCTAATTTCTATATGCTAAAAAATGCAAATATCGATGGTCGTTCATGAGAGTACCTATTAGATAAAAGTGCAAATTATACAATATGTAGAGAAAAACATCGCGTACTAACATATTAGAATACGAAACAATATAGATACAAATTTCTTAATGAAGAAAAAGCAAATATTAACGCTAAATATATAGAATTATGACAAAATTCAGATTTACTATAAATACTTGAATTTTCGAAATTAGTTGTCACTATGACGTGACAAAAATAAAAAAATTTAACTAAAAGGACAGTGACCCCGACGTGACAACTGACGGCACAGATGACCTCGACAACGCGTCACGATCAGCAACACCAACACTAGAGAACGAAAATACAGACAGTGAAAGCTCTAGTGACTACGAACGACTATACTCTCCACACACACAGCAAAAAACAAACAATAATTTAAATATGATAACACAAAATGTAGGAGTCTCACGAGACTCTCTACAATTAAGGCACGACAATATTGTAATATTTACTGATTTAAACGGCACACCTTGCGATACTGGTGCTAAACTACTAGAACAAACAAAACTTATTCCACACTTAAAAGATTCGACTTTAGCTCGTGTCAAAGTATCTAACATAGGGAAACATAAATTAATAATTATCCCTATAAAAAAAAACATCGCAAACAGCGCAAAAGTGGAAACGATATACGAGGCAATTGGCTCCTTGCTCTCAGTAGTACGAGAGCTCGACTTAAAATCTATAAGCATAGCCAAGACACCAAGCTTAGATGGCATATTATGGCCTCGGATTCAAAAGAAATTATGTAATACGTTTGATTCAGAAAATTGCTGCATTACTATCTGTTTAAATCAAATTTTAGTTCCTAAGTTAGAACAGCGAGATGACATTCTTGCCGAATGCCACTCCTCGCCTATTGGTGGGCACAAAGGCGTCACAAAAACATATAATAAAATTCGGCATAAGTATCATTTGCCAAATATGAAAAAGGACATTAGCGATTTTATTAAAAATTGTACAAGTTGCCAATTAAAGAAATTAGTAAGAGTAAAGTCCAAAGAACCAATGATACTTACTGATACGCCAGGAGCGGCATTCGACAAAATATCTATGGACATAGTCAGGCCACTCCCTGAAACTAAATCAGGAAATAAATATATTCTTACAATAAAAGACGCACTAACAAAATATTTTATTGCTATACCATTACAAACGACTACGTCAATAGATATTGCTGAAGGGTTAGTTCATAATGTTTGCAATGTTTTCGGGGCACCTCGATCCATATTGACTGACCAGGGAACAAACTTTACTAGTTCACTTTTAAAGGCAATAGCCAAACAATATAATTTAAAACAAATAAGAACTACGGCGTTCCATCCTCAGTCGAATGGATCACTAGAGAGGTCTCATATCGTACTAATAGAATATTTAAAACATTATATAGACAAAAGGAGCGAGTGGGATAAGTGGTTAACACACGCCATGTTCGCCTATAACACCAGTACACACGAGGGAACTAGGTTTACCCCTCACGAACTAATATTCGCAAAACAAGCTAACATACCTTCCGCAGACATACATACAAATGCAGCTTTAGACAATACATATTTAGAATACTATTTAGATCTCGTTAATAAAATTAAGACATCTCAGAACATAGCAAGACAAAACCTGGTGGGAGCTAAAATTAGATCAAAATTTTATTACTATCGAAATGCTCGAGGTCAAGATTTAAAGGTTGGTCAATATATATATCTTTTAAAGGAACCAACGACAAAACTTGGCAGTCAATATTCCGGCCCCCACCAGATTCTAGAACTGCTTCCTAAAAACAATATTAAGATTAACTTTAAGAATAAATGTAGAATCGTACACAAGGACAAGGTCAAAATCGCCAAAAATACATAAAATAAATATTTTTTAGTTTTGCGTATAAAATGAAGACGATACTGGGCATCCTTGTCATTTACCACATCACCGTAATATCCGCATTACTTGGCTACGATTGCGGAGGCACGGCGGCGAACATCACAACGGTCTCACTACTGGAGACAGGAGAGTGCGACCTCCCCAATACAACTGTCAACAAAACAAAAACATACGTGCAGCTGTTACAGTTGGTAGACTACGATAGTGCCATGGTGTTTCAGTGCAGGGTAGAAATCGACAGAACAATATACTATTGCGGGATGAGTTCGCACATCTCAGCCGTGCATAACGGTCGACGCGTGTACTTACTCGAAATCTCACGCGAAGTGTGCAATTCAATCATTGGAACGGGAACTCTTTCGTTAAATTCTTTCACTCAAATAAGTGGTCTTAAAGTCAACACAACGGACTTTCGAAGTATAACGCTGGCAGGTTCAATCAAAAGGGAAAGTGTCGTGGTTCAATGGGTAGTGCGTACGAATATAAGAACGTATACGGGAATAGTTAAAATCAAAGATAATTCCATAGCATTAAGAGGACACGTCCAGTGTTCCGTCTCGGAAGAGACTTGCTTCTCCGATGAGAATGGAAATGCATTCTGGACAGTCATTCCAAGGTCTTCGTGCCATTTCGAGATGTATTCTGCGCTATACGAGGGAGAAGCGGTCAAAATGACAACACTCGACAGTAATTCGCACATCTACGCAGTGACTGAGGGCGAAACGACATTCGCATTAATGGGAAAACAAGAAGAAAACGTATGCGGTTACAAACTCATAAAGACCGAGCATCCAAAGTTATTTATCCTGGAAACTGGACGAGATAGGACATTCACTTCAAGAACAAAATTATCAACCAACAATATGGATTTATTTACTTATGTCAATTCCAAATTTGTTTATGTAGAAAAACATCATCAAAACCAAATGGAAAATTTATATAATAATGTCCTACAACAACGATGCAAACTAGAAAAAGAAGTCACCAAAAACGCACTCGCACTTGCAGTACTACTCCCTGACGTTTTTGCGGTAACAATTATGAAGGGCCCAGGATACATGGCAGTCATCGGTGGAGAAGTAGCGCTCATCATTAAATGCACCCCTGTTCCAGTTAAAATTAGACACACAGATAGTTGTTTTCGGGAACTTCCGGTAACATACCAAAACGCAAGTATGTTCCTAAGACCTAAATCTAGAATTTTGGTAAGCAGAGGCACGCAGGAGCCCTGTAATTCTTTACTCCCACATGTGTGACGTCCCAGATGGGGTTGTCAAAAAGGAGTAAGAAACAATATTTAATTTTCCTTTTTCCCGGTCAATCTTTTCTAGAATTTACTCGGTTAGGAAGAGTGCCCTGTTTTGAGCCAATCCGTGGAGCCGGACTTTACTCGGGATCTGGGCAAAAGGAACTTTTATCCCAAAATAAGTAAAATCTTTTACTTACCTTGGGGCGGCTGCTCAATAGGTGTTGAAGATGGTTGATTTATGTTGATTCCGTCAGTGATTTGGATTGACTTCCCTGATAATAATTGAGGATTTTTGCCAACAGGATTTTAATTCCAATTCACAATACATGATATTGGGTAATAATAATAACTGTTAAATTTTACTCCCAATTAAAAGAACAACAAAATATATAACAATGTTACTTGCAGCAACTATTTAATTAAAGGTAAATGCAAATAGCAATTGTTATATTAACCAAATGTTAATAACAAGTGTCGGTAATGTAGGAGCACGAAGTCGGTATTACAGACTTCCACTTATCGATAGACCTGCTAACCGATCCTATTGGTAGGTAAGGTAGGTTTCCACATGAACGACAATTGATCTGTAACATTCTAATTTCTATATGCTAAAAAATGCAAATATCGATGGTCGTTCATGAGAGTACCTATTAGATAAAAGTGCAAATTATACAATATGTAGAGAAAAACATCGCGTACTAACATATTAGAATACGAAACAATATAGATACAAATTTCTTAATGAAGAAAAAGCAAATATTAACGCTAAATATATAGAATTATGACAAAATTCAGATTTACTATAAATACTTGAATTTTCGAAATTAGTTGTCACTATGACGTGACAAAAATAAAAAAATTTAACTAAAAGGACAGTGACCCCGACGTGACAACTGACGGCACAGATGACCTCGACAACGCGTCACGATCAGCAACACCAACACTAGAGAACGAAAATACAGACAGTGAAAGCTCTAGTGACTACGAACGACTATACTCTCCACACACACAGCAAAAAACAAACAATAATTTAAATATGATAACACAAAATGTAGGAGTCTCACGAGACTCTCTACAATTAAGGCACGACAATATTGTAATATTTACTGATTTAAACGGCACACCTTGCGATACTGGTGCTAAACTACTAGAACAAACAAAACTTATTCCACACTTAAAAGATTCGACTTTAGCTCGTGCCAAAGTATCTAACATAGGGAAACATAAATTAATAATTATCCCTATAAAAAAAAACATCGCAAACAGCGCAAAAGTGGAAACGATATACGAGGCAATTGGCTCCTTGCTCTCAGTAGTACGAGAGCTCGACTTAAAATCTATAAGCATAGCCAAGACACCAAGCTTAGATGGCATATTATGGCCTCGGATTCAAAAGAAATTATGTAATACGTTTGATTCAGAAAATTGCTGCATTACTATCTGTTTAAATCAAATTTTAGTTCCTAAGTTAGAACAGCGAGATGACATTCTTGCCGAATGCCACTCCTCGCCTATTGGTGGGCACAAAGGCGTCACAAAAACATATAATAAAATTCGGCATAAGTATCATTTGCCAAATATGAAAAAGGACATTAGCGATTTTATTAAAAATTGTACAAGTTGCCAATTAAAGAAATTAGTAAGAGTAAAGTCCAAAGAACCAATGATACTTACTGATACGCCAGGAGCGGCATTCGACAAAATATCTATGGACATAGTCAGGCCACTCCCTGAAACTAAATCAGGAAATAAATATATTCTTACAATAAAAGACGCACTAACAAAATATTTTATTGCGATACCATTACAAACGGCTACGTCAATAGATATTGCTGAAGGGTTAGTTCATAGTGTTTGCAATGTTTTCGGGGCACCTCGATCCATATTGACTGACCAGGGAACAAACTTTACTAGTTCACTTTTAAAGGCAATAGCCAAACAATATAATTTAAAACAAATAAGAACTACGGCGTTCCATCCTCAGTCGAATGGATCACTAGAGAGGTCTCATATCGTACTAATAGAATATTTAAAACATTATATAGACAAAAGGAGCGAGTGGGATAAGTGGTTAACACACGCCATGTTCGCCTATAACACCAGTACACACGAGGGAACTAGGTTTACCCCTCACGAATTAATATTCGCAAAACAAGCTAACATACCTTCCGCAGACATACACACAAATGCAGCTTTAGACAATACATATTTAGAATACTATTTAGATCTCGTTAATAAAATTAAGACATCTCAGAACATAGCAAGACAAAACCTGGTGGGAGCTAAAATTAGATCAAAATTTTATTACTATCGAAATGCTCGAGGTCAAGATTTAAAGGTTGGTCAATATATATATCTTTTAAAGGAACCAACGACAAAACTTGGCAGTCAATATTCCGGCCCCCACCAGATTCTAGAACTGCTCCTAAAAACAATATTAAGATTAACTTTAAGAATAAATGTAGAATCGTACACAAGGACAAGGTCAAAATCGCCAAAAATATATAAAATAAATATTTTTTAGTTTTGCGTATAAAATGAAGACGATACTGGGCATCCTTGTCATTTACCACATCACCGTAATATCCGCATTACTTGGCTACGATTGCGGAGGCACGGCGGGGAACATCACAACGGTCTCACTACTGGAGACAGGAGAGTGCGACCTCCCCAATACAACTGTCAACAAAACAAAAACATACGTGCAGCTGTTACAGTTGGTAGACTACGATAGTGCCATGGTGTTTCAGTGCAGGGTAGAAATCGACAGAACAATATACTATTGCGGGATGAGTTCGCACATCTCAGCCGTGCATAACGGTCGACGCGTGTACTTACTCGAAATCTCACGCGAAGTGTGCAATTCAATCATTGGAACGGGAACTCTTTCGTTAAATTCTTTCACTCAAATAAGTGGTCTTAAAGTCAACACAACGGACTTTCGAAGTATAACGCTGGCAGGTTCAATCAAAAGGGAAAGTGTCGTGGTTCAATGGGTAGTGCGTACGAATATAAGAACGTATACGGGAATAGTTAAAATCAAAGATAATTCCATAGCATTAAGAGGACACGTCCAGTGTTCCGTCTCGGAAGAGACTTGCTTCTCCGATGAGAATGGAAATGCATTCTGGACAGTCATTCCAAGGTCTTCGTGCCATTTCGAGATGTATTCTGCGCTATACGAGGGAGAAGCGGTCAAAATGACAACACTCGACAGTAATTCGCACATCTACGCAGTGACTGAGGGCGAAACGACATTCGCATTAATGGGAAAACAAGAAGAAAACGTATGCGGTTACAAACTCATAAAGACCGAGCATCCAAAGTTATTTATCCTGGAAACTGGACGAGATAGGACATTCACTTCAAGAACAAAATTATCAACCAACAATATGGATTTATTTACTTATGTCAATTCCAAATTTGTTTATGTAGAAAAACATCATCAAAACCAAATGGAAAATTTATATAATAATGTCCTACAACAACGATGCAAACTAGAAAAAGAAGTCACCAAAAACGCACTCGCACTTGCAGTACTACTCCCTGACGTTTTTGCGGTAACAATTATGAAGGGCCCAGGATACATGGCAGTCATCGGTGGAGAAGTAGCGCTCATCATTAAATGCACCCCTGTTCCAGTTAAAATTAGACACACAGATAGTTGTTTTCGGGAACTTCCGGTAACATACCAAAACGCAAGTATGTTCCTAAGACCTAAATCTAGAATTTTGGTAAGCAGAGGCACGCAGGAGCCCTGTAATTCTTTACTCCCACATGTGTGACGTCCCAGATGGGGTTGTCAAAAAGGAGTAAGAAACAATATTTAATTTTCCTTTTTCCCGGTCAATCTTTTCTAGAATTTACTCGGTTAGGAAGAGTGCCCTGTTTTGAGCCAATCCGTGGAGCCGGACTTTACTCGGGATCTGGGCAAAAGGAACTTTTATCCCAAAATAAGTAAAATCTTTTACTTACCTTGGGGCGGCTGCTCAATAGGTGTTGAAGATGGTTGATTTATGTTGATTCCGTCAGTGATTTGGATTGACTTCCCTGATAATAATTGAGGATTTTTGCCAACAGGATTTTAATTCCAATTCACAATACATGATATTGGGTAATAATAATAACTGTTAAATTTTACTCCCAATTAAAAGAACAACAAAATATATAACAATGTTACTTGCAGCAACTATTTAATTAAAGGTAAATGCAAATAGCAATTGTTATATTAACCAAATGTTAATAACAAGTGTCGGTAATGTAGGAGCACGAAGTCGGTATTACAGACTTCCACTTATCGATAGACCTGCTAACCGATCCTATTGGTAGGTAAGGTAGGTTTCCACATGAACGACAATTGATCTGTAACATTCTAATTTCTATATGCTAAAAAATGCAAATATCGATGGTCGTTCATGAGAGTACCTATTAGATAAAAGTGCAAATTATACAATATGTAGAGAAAAACATCGCGTACTAACATATTAGAATACGAAACAATATAGATACAAATTTCTTAATGAAGAAAAAGCAAATATTAACGCTAAATATATAGAATTATGACAAAATTCAGATTTACTATAAATACTTGAATTTTCGAAATTAGTTGTCACTATGACGTGACAAAAATAAAAAAATTTAACTAAAAGGACAGTGACCCCGACGTGACAACTGACGGCACAGATGACCTCGACAACGCGTCACGATCAGCAACACCAACACTAGAGAACGAAAATACAGACAGTGAAAGCTCTAGTGACTACGAACGACTATACTCTCCACACACACAGCAAAAAACAAACAATAATTTAAATATGATAACACAAAATGTAGGAGTCTCACGAGACTCTCTACAATTAAGGCACGACAATATTGTAATATTTACTGATTTAAACGGCACACCTTGCGATACTGGTGCTAAACTACTAGAACAAACAAAACTTATTCCACACTTAAAAGATTCGACTTTAGCTCGTGCCAAAGTATCTAACATAGGGAAACATAAATTAATAATTATCCCTATAAAAAAAAACATCGCAAACAGCGCAAAAGTGGAAACGATATACGAGGCAATTGGCTCCTTGCTCTCAGTAGTACGAGAGCTCGACTTAAAATCTATAAGCATAGCCAAGACACCAAGCTTAGATGGCATATTATGGCCTCGGATTCAAAAGAAATTATGTAATACGTTTGATTCAGAAAATTGCTGCATTACTATCTGTTTAAATCAAATTTTAGTTCCTAAGTTAGAACAGCGAGATGACATTCTTGCCGAATGCCACTCCTCGCCTATTGGTGGGCACAAAGGCGTCACAAAAACATATAATAAAATTCGGCATAAGTATCATTTGCCAAATATGAAAAAGGACATTAGCGATTTTATTAAAAATTGTACAAGTTGCCAATTAAAGAAATTAGTAAGAGTAAAGTCCAAAGAACCAATGATACTTACTGATACGCCAGGAGCGGCATTCGACAAAATATCTATGGACATAGTCAGGCCACTCCCTGAAACTAAATCAGGAAATAAATATATTCTTACAATACAGGACGCACTTAAAAAATATTTTATTGCGATACCATTACAAACGGCTACGTCAATAGATATTGCTGAAGGGTTAGTTCATAGTGTTTGCAATGTTTTCGGGGCACCTCGATCCATATTGACTGACCAGGGAACAAACTTTACTAGTTCACTTTTAAAGGCAATAGCCAAACAATATAATTTAAAACAAATAAGATCTACGGCGTTCCATCCTCAGTCAAATGGATCACTAGAGAGGTCTCATATTGTACTAATAGAATATTTAAAACATTATATAGACAAAAGGAGCGAGTGGGATAAGTGGTTAACACAAGCCATGTTCGCCTATAACACCAGTACACACGAGGGAACTAGGTTTACCCCTCACGGACTAATATTCGCAAAACAAGCTAACATACCTTCCGCAGACATACATACAAATGCAGCCTTAGACAATACATATTTAGAATACTATTTAGATCTCGTTAATAATATCAAGACATCTCAGAACATAGCAAGACAAAACCTGGTGGGAGCTAAAATTAGATCAAAATTTTATTACTATCGAAATGCTCGAGGTCAAGATTTAAAGGTTGGTCAATATATATATCTTTTAAAGGAACCAACGACAAAACTTGGCAGTCAATATTCCGGCCCCCACCAGATTCTAGAACTGCTTCCTAAAAACAATATTAAGATTAACTTTAAGAATAAATGTAGAATCGTACACAAGGACAAGGTCAAAATCGCCAAAAATACATAAAATAAATATCTTTTAGTTTTGCGTATAAAATGAAGACGATACTGGGCATCCTTGTCATTTACCACATCACCGTAATATCCGCATTACTTGGCTACGATTGCGGAGGCACGGCGGCGAACATCACAACAGTCTCACAACTGGAGACAGGAGAATGCGACCTCCCCAATACAACCGTCAACAAAACAAAAACGTACGTGCAACTGTTACAATTGGTAGACTACGATAGTACCATGGTGTTTCAGTGCAGAGTAGAAATCGACAGAACAATATACTATTGCGGGATGAATTCGCACATCTCAGCCGTGCATAACGGTCGACGCGTGTACTAACTCGAAATCTCACGCGAAGTGTGCGGTTTGATCATTAAAACGGGAACTCTTTCGTTAAATTCTTTCACTCAAATAAGTGGTCTTAAAGTCAACACAACGGACTTTCGAAGTATAACGCTGGCAGGTTCAATCAAAAGGGAAAGTGTCGTGGTTCAATGGGTAGTGCGTACGAATATAAGAACGTATACGGGAATAGTTAAAATCAAAGATAATTCCATAGCATTAAGAGGACACGTCCAGTGTTCCGTCTCGGAAGAGACTTGCTTCTCCGATGAGAATGGAAATGCATTCTGGACAGTCATTCCAAGGTCTTCGTGCCATTTCGAGATGTATTCTGCGCTATACGAGGGAGAAGCGGTCAAAATGACAACACTCGACAGTAATTCGCACATCTACGCAGTGACTGAGGGCGAAACGACATTCGCATTAATGGGAAAACAAGAAGAAAACGTATGCGGTTACAAACTCATAAAGACCGAGCATCCAAAGTTATTTATCCTGGAAACTGGACGAGATAGGACATTCACTTCAAGAACAAAATTATCAACCAACAATATGGATTTATTTACTTATGTCAATTCCAAATTTGTTTATGTAGAAAAACATCATCAAAACCAAATGGAAAATTTATATAATAATGTCCTACAACAACGATGCAAACTAGAAAAAGAAGTCACCAAAAACGCACTCGCACTTGCAGTACTACTCCCTGACGTTTTTGCGGTAACAATTATGAAGGGCCCAGGATACATGGCAGTCATCGGTGGAGAAGTAGCGCTCATCATTAAATGCACCCCTGTTCCAGTTAAAATTAGACACACAGATAGTTGTTTTCGGGAACTTCCGGTAACATACCAAAACGCAAGTATGTTCCTAAGACCTAAATCTAGAATTTTGGTAAGCAGAGGCACGCAGGAGCCCTGTAATTCTTTACTCCAACATGTGTGACGTCCCAGATGGGGTTGTCAAAAAGGAGTAAGAAACAATATTTAATTTTCCTTTTTCCCGGTCAATCTTTTCTAGAATTTACTCGGTTAGGAAGAGTGCCCTGTTTTGAGCCAATCCGTGGAGCCGGACTTTACTCGGGATCTGGGCAAAAGGAACTTTTATCCCAAAATAAGTAAAATCTTTTACTTACCTTGGGGCGGCTGCTCAATAGGTGTTGAAGATGGTTGATTTATGTTGATTCCGTCAGTGATTTGGATTGACTTCCCTGATAATAATTGAGGATTTTTGCCAACAGGATTTTAATTCCAATTCACAATACATGATATTAGGTAAAAACAAAATATATTCTAAATAACAGTTGATATTTAAAATTATACACTGAGTTTACACAACTTATGTTCGCAATATTAGAAAGAAAACGACGTGTCACAGAGCAAACGTAACTTAACGCAGTATATTAAAAATGCGAGAACGTACCCTTATATAATAGTTGTACAAAAATATTCAAGATTTATATCTTAAAAGTAGAGTTGATGTTTTACAAGTATAAGGTTTGTCGATAGACTAAAGAAAAAGAAACTATAAAAAGAAGAAATTATATCGAGTATGAACTATAAATGAGCAAGTAACTATTATAAATGAACCATAAATGAGCAAGAAACTATAATAAAATGAACCATGCGCTTAAATCTTTTCCCACTTTTATACTTTCTCTCCTATATTTAAATATCGTAGTTAGCTACAGATCACGTGATCCCCGTGCGATTACGCGATCACGCAAACACGCGCTTTTCATTCTTGGATCACGTGATCAGCGTGTTCTCTTTTAATTTCTTATATTAATCTTCAAATATATATATATATATTATTAAATATTATTACAATATATAAATATAATATAATAATATAAATATAATTAAATAATTAAATTATTAATTATATTAAATTAAAATATAATATAATTTTATATAAATACATTATATATTATTATATAAAATATATATATATATATATATATATATATATATATATATATGTAGGATTCCAATATAAAGATGAATAAAATGTTTCCATGTGAATGCAATTTAATCTGATACAATAATAGGTGTTCGCTGCTTAAAGGCTAAACGATGACTAACTTAAATCTTTGCGCTTTAGTCCACTGTTTATTTACATAGCAACGTACCGCTGCACGTCGCTACAACCCAACGGTCCTACCCACCATATCGTATTTTGTTTCATAGCTCCTTTGTCTAATTTCCCTTCCCACATATATATAAATATGTGTTACGATAAGAGTTGAGAACACTTACATATCGCGTAAAGTCGTCGTTAAGACGTTATACATGGTTGTTTACGAACGACTATTTCTAAACTCTTACTTTATTAAATTTTGTTTTTATACTATTATTAGCATATATATATAATACTAAATTATATATATATATATATATAGATATGTATGTGGGAAGGGAAATTAGACAAAGGGGCTATGAATTAAGATATGAATATTCGAGAACGATCATTGCTAAATATATCCGTATTTCAAGGAAAAACAAAGTTGTTTGTCAGTTAGGAAGGGATAGAAAAAATTTAAGAAGAAACGTTAAGATAGGAATATTGGGGAACTATCGTTACTAAATATATACGCTTTTAGGAAGCAAACAGCTATTATTGTATCAGATTAATTTGTATTCACATTAAAACATTCTATTCATCTTTATATTGGAATCCTACATGTATATATATTAATAATATTTTATTATTAATATATTATTATTCTTTCTTAATATTAAAACGATGGTCATTCATGGAAATGCCTATAAAGTTAACAAATCGGGTAAACGTCGTCACTAGGACGTGACACATGAATACTTCGTCGAAGGCGTCTGGTACCAACTACTGCTAAAACCAACGTATGTTAAAAGAACCACATATCTTACAACCACAAACCGAAGCAAATTGGAACTACACCGATGCGGGCTCCCTCGCGACAAGCGGTATCTATTCACAAGCGGACCTAGAAAATCTACGGGACCACGTCATTGTGACGTCCCAGATGGGGTTGTCAAGAGGAGTAAGAACAAATTTTAATCTTCCTTTTCCCGGTCAATCCTTTTAGAATTTACTCGGTTAAGAAGAGTGCCCTATTTTGAGTCAATCCGTGGAGCCGGACTTTACTCGGGATCTGGGCTAGATGATCTTAGGGAAGCCAATAAGAGGCAATAACTTGCAAGGTTATGATGTATGAGGGGTACTTACCCTTGAAATAGACGAATATGTCCTTTAGAAAATACGATTTGTGCTGAATGTAGATAATCCACGGACCCAAGCTCCTTAGAATCAATTGCGTTGATTAGGTAATCACAGGATTTTTGTGTAAAAAGGTTTTGTTATTAAATGAATATCACTTGGTTAATAGGTAAAACTAAAGTATATTCTTCAATGTTAAAACAAACAAGAGTTGCACAAGTGGTTTACACAATTTTGATCACTTGTTGTAACTGTCACACGGATATATTACAAATGTAACACGGATTATAAATGTGGCGTGTTAAAGTGCGTTTACTGTACGCAAATTGTAATAATCGATTATAACTGCGCGACGTGTACGAACTCTTACATAAAAATTGTATAATCAAGCAATAATAGTAAATTGGATAAATTATTAACTATATTTTGTTAATAATTTATCATATATTATGAGAAAGCCTGTCTTCCAAGTTAATTAAATTGTTAACGTATAAAAAAGACTATCTTGAAAAACACTTGTCTTGTATAAGAAATAATCGTGTTGGAAGAGAGACTTTTCAAGCACAAATGTATAAGTATAAAATAATTAACGGAGGTAATTAAGATTTAAGTGTTAAGAGTATAGAGGTGGCCGGTAGACTGCCGGAGAGGAGTCTAAGCTCCCCACGTCGAGTCCTGTACGGCCGAGTGGGAGGTACCCCCACTCGCGCTATGTGCTTCCTCCACTACCGACTTTTACCAACCCGTGGGAAAGGAATCTGCTGATCTTTTAAGTTTGCACGTGTGAATAAATATTAGTTACAATCAAGCTCTAAACTGCTGTCGTCAGCTGGGAATGGAATTTGCTTCGAAAAAATACCATTTACTATCAAGCGCTAATTCCCGGTAGCGACTAAGGTATCAGGTTACTATCAGGCAGAAATTCCCAGAACTGCACGTGCGCTTTATACTTGAGCCAAGAGATTTCCTTTCATTGCACGTGTGCTTTATTACGACTGTGGGAATATCTTATGTGCTGGCTAGCATTACTGCCTTATATAAATGTCATTAACTATTTGTTTATTTAATTATTAATAATTGTTGGAGTTTTTATTCTCAAAATGAAATATGTAATAATATTATTTGTAGCAACCATTTAAATAAGGCCAAATGCTAGTAATAATTATTATATTATCGAAGTATTAAATAATAAGTGTCGGTAATGTAGGAGCACGAAGTCGGTATTACCGACTTCCACTTATCGAAAGATCCGCTTACCGACCTAAGTTGTCCGTAAGACAGGTTTCTCTATGAACGACAATTGACATTTGTTCTACTATTACCGTATGCTGCCAAAAATGATATTTATCGATGGTCGTTCATAAGAGTACTTAATACAAAATAGAATTTACAGTGAATATAATGTAATCTATTATACGGTTATATGTTATACAAAGGTAAGATATTTTAATAATCGTATCGTAACCATGTGTATGTGTAATTTGTACAAGTAAAAATATATAAGTGATAAAATTTCAAAAATTTTCGTATATATGACGGAAGGACAAATCACAATCATTGGGTGGTACGTTTTGGTATATTGAATCGTCACTAGGACGTGACAGTGTACAGAGTACTTATTTTTTTATAGACACCCTAAGTATTTCAAAAACTTTTGCTAAACATAATGTAGTTTTGCATTAAATGAGCTTTAACTTGTCTATTTTGAAACATTTTAAAATTTGTTAGTTTCCGAGATATAAATGTTTTAGTGTACAGAGTACTCCTTCTTTTTTAGACACCCTATATATTTTAATAACTTTTGCTTAACATCATGTTGTTATGCATTAATAGAGCTTTAAAATGACATTGTTAAAACATATTAAAATTTGTTAGTTTTCGAGTTATTAATGTTTTTGTGTACGAAGTACTCCTTTTTTTTAGACACCCAATATATTTTAAATACTTAAGTTTTAAATCAGGTTGTAGAGCATTAAAATAGCTTTAAAATGACCATGTTATAAAATTTAAGAATTTGTTAGTTTTCGAGATATTTAAGCTTTTGTTTACAGAGTACTTATTTTTTTATAGACCCCCCTATGTATTTCAAAAACTTTTGCAAAACCTAATGTTGTTTGGCATTAAATGAGCTTTAACTTGTCTATTTTGAAACATTTTAAAATTTGTTAGTTTCCGAGATATAAATGTTTTAGTGTACAGAGTACCCCTTCCTTTTTAGACACCCTATATATTTTAATAACTTTTGCTTAACATCATGTTTTCATGCATTAATAGAGCTTTAAAATGACATTGTTAAAACATATTAATATTTGTTAGTTTTTGAGTTATTAATTTTTTTGTGTACGAAGTACTCCTTTTTTTTAGACACCCTATGTATTTTAAATTCTTTTGCTTGATATCATGTTGTTAGGCATTGAAACAGCTTTAAAATAGCTATTTTAAAATATTTTAAAATAAGTTGGTCTTTGAGAAATTCTTATTTATGTGTTCAGCTATTTTCTTTTTTTTTAGAAAACCTATTAGTTTTAAATACTAAAGTTTAGCATAATATTTTAGAGCATATAAAGAGCCTAAAAATGTACATATTAAAACATTTTAAAATATGCTAGTTTACGAGTAATTGAAGTTTATGTGTACAGATACCTTCTTTTTTTTGAGCACCCTGTATATTTTAAATAATAAAGTTTCAAATCGGGTTGTAGAGCATTAAAATTGCTTTAAAATGACCATGGTATATAATTTAAGAATTTGTTAGTTTTCGAGATATTCTAGTTTTTGTGTACAGAGTACTTATTTTTTTATAGACACCCTATGTATTTCAAAAACTTTTGCTAAACATAATGTAGTTTTGCATTAAATGAGCTTTAACTTGTCTATTTTGAAACATTTTAAAATTTGTTAGTTTCCGAGATATAAATGTTTTAGTGTACAGAGTACTCCTTTTTTTTAGACACCCTATATATTTCAATAACTTTTGCTTAACATCATGTTGTCATGCATTAATAGAGCTTTAAAATGACATTGTTCAAACATATTAAAATTTGTTAGTTTTCGAGTTATTAATGTTTTTGTGTACAAAAACTCCTTTTTTTTAGACACCCAATATATTTTAAATACTTTAGTTTTAAATCAGGTTGTAGAGCATTAAAATAGCTTTAAAATGACCATGTTATAAAATTTGAGAATTTGTTAGTTTTCGAGATATTCAAGCTTTTGTGTACAGAGTTCTTATTTTTTTATAGACACTCTATGTATTTCAAAAACTTTTGCTAAACATAATGTAGTTTTGCATTAAATGAGCTTTAACTTGTCTATTTTGAAACATTTTAAAATTTGTTAGTTTCCGAGATATAAATGTTTTAGTGTACAGAGTACCCCTTCTTTTTTGGACACCCTATATATTTTAATAACTTTTGCTTAACATCATGTTGTCATGCATTAATAGAGCTTTAAAATGACATTGTTAAAACATATTAAAATTTGTTAGTTTTCGAGTTATTAATGTTTTTGTGTACGAAGTACTCCTTTTTTTTAGACACCCAATATATTTTAAATACTTAAGTTTAAATCAGGTTGTAGAGCATTAAAATAGCTTTAAAATGACCATGTTATAAAATTTGAGAATTTGTTAGTTTTCGAGATATTCAAGCTTTTGTGTACAGAGTTCTTATTTTTTTATAGACACTCTATGTATTTCAAAAACTTTTGCTAAACATAATGTAGTTTTGCATTAAATGAGCTGTAACTTGTCCATTTTTAAACATTTTAAAATTTGTTAGTTTCCGAGATATAAATGTTTTAGTGTACAGAGTACTCCTTCTTTTTTGGACACCCTATATATTTTAATAACTTTTGCTTAACATCATGTTTTCATGCATTAATAGAGCTTTAAAATGACATTGTTAAAACATATTAAAATTTGTTAGTTTTCGAGTATTAATTTTTTTGTGTACGAAGTACTCCTTTTTTTTAGACACCCTATGTATTTTAAATTCTTTTGCTTGATATCATGTTGTTAGGCATTGAAACAGCTTTAAAATAGCTATTTTAAAACATTTTAAAATAAGTTGTTCTTTGAGAAATTCTTATTTATGTGTTCAGCTATTTTCTTTTTTTTAGAAAACCTATTAGTTTCAAATACTAAAGTTTAGCATAATATTTTAGAGCATATAAAGAGCCTAAAAATGTACATATTAAAACATTTTAAAATATGCTAGTTTACGAGTAATTGAAGTTTATGTGTACACATTCCTTCTTTTTTTTTGAACACCCTATATATTTTAAATAATAAAGTTTCAAACCTGGTTGAAGAGCATTAAAATAGCTTTAAAATGACCATGTTATATGATTTGAGAATTTGTTAGTTTTCGAGATATTCTAGTTTTTGTGTACAGAGTACTTATTTTTTTATAGAAACCCTATGTATTTCAAAAACTTTTGCTAAACATTGTTGTTGCATTAAATGAGCTTTGACTTGTCTATTTTGAAACATTTTAAAATTGTTAGTTTCCGAGATATAAATGTTTTTGTGTACAGAGTACTCCTTTTTCTTTAGACACCCTATATATTTCCATTACTTTTGCTTAACATCATTTGTTATGCATTGATAGAGCTTTAAAATGACATAGTTATAACATATTAAAATTTGTTAGTTTTTGAGTAATTAATGTTTTGTGTACGATTCCTCCTTTTTTTTAAAAACCCAATATATTTTAAATACTTTAGTTTAAATCAGGTTGTAGAGCATTAAAATAGCTTTAAAATGACCATGTTATAAATTTAGAATTTGTTAGTTTTCGAGATATTCAAGCTTTTGTGTACAGAGTACTTATTTTTTTATAGCCACCTCTATGTATTTCAAAAACTTTTGCTCCAACCTGTATTGTTTTGCATTAAATGAGCTTTAACTTGTCCATTTTTAAACATTTTAAAATTTGTTAGTTTCCGAGATATAAATGTTTTAGTGTACAGAGTACTCCTTCTTTTTAGACACCCTATATATTTTAATAACTTTTGCTTAACATCATGTTTTATGCATAAATAGAGCTTTAAAATGACATTGTTAAAACATATTAAATTTGTTAGTTTTCGAGTTATTAATTTTTTGTGTACGAAGTACTCCTTTTTTTAGACACCCTATGTATTTTAAATTCTTTGCTTGATATCATGTTGTTAGGCATTGAAAGCTTTAATAGCTATTTTAAAATATTTTTTTAAAATATTTTAAAATAAGTTGGTCTTTGAGAAATTCTTATTTATGTGTTCAGCTATTTTCTTTTTTTTTAGAAACCTATTATTAGTTTCAAATACTAAGTTAGCATAATATTTTAGAGCATATAAAGAGCCTAAAAATGTACATATTAAAACATTTTAAAATATGCTAGTTTACGAGTAATGAAGTTTATGTGTACACATTCCTTCTTTTTTTTTGAACACCCTGTATATTTTAAATAATAAAGTTTCAAACCTGGTTGAAGAGCATTAAAATAGCTTTAAAATGACCATGTTATATGATTTGAGAATTGTTAGTTTTCGAGATATTCTAGTTTTTGTGTACAGAGTACTTATTTTTTTATAGACACCCTATGTATTTCAAAAACTTTGCTCAACATAATGTGTTGGCATTAAATGAGCTTTGATTTGTCTATTTGAAACAATTTTAAAATTTGTTAGTTTCGAGATATAATGTTTTTGTGTACAGAGTACTCCTTTTCTTTAGACACCCTATATATTCCATTACTTTTGCTTAACATCATTTTGTTATGCATTGATAGAGCTTTAAAATGACATAGTTATAACATATTAAAATTTGTTTTTTTTTGAGTAATTAAAGTTTTCGTGTATAGATTCCTTCTTTTTTTTTAAAAAAACCCAATATATTTTAAATACTTAAATTTTAAATCAGGTTGTAGAGCATTAAAATAGCTTTAAAATGACCATGTTATAAAATTTAAGAATTTGTTAGTTTTCGAGATATTTAAGTTTGTTTACAGAGTACTTATTTTTTTATAGACCCCCTATGTATTTCAAAAACTTTGCAAACCTAATGTGTTTTGCATTAAATGAGCTTTAACTTGTCTATTTTGAAACATTTAAAATTTGTTAGTTTCCGAGATATAATGTTTTAGTGTACAGAGTACCCCTTCCTTTTTAGACACCTATATATTTTAATAACTTTTGCTTAACATCATGTTTTCATGCATAATAGAGCTTTAAAATGACATTGTTAAAAACATATTAATATTTGTTAGTTTTTGAGTTATTTATTTTTTTGTGTACGAAGTACTCCTTTTTTTAGACACCCTATGTATTTTAAATTCTTTTGCTTGATATCATGTTGTTAGGCATTGAAACAGCTTTAAAATAGCTATTTTAAAATATTTTAAAATAAGTTGGTCTTTGAGAAATTCTTATTTATGTGTTCAGCTATTTCTTTTTTTTTTAGAAAACCTATTAGTTTCAAATACTATAGTTTAGCATAATATTTTAGAGCATATAAAGAGCCTAAAAATGTACATATTAAAACATTTTAAAATATGCTAGTTTACGAGTAATTGAAGTTTATGTGTACAGATTCCTTCTTTTTTTTGAACACCCTGTATATTTTAAATAATAAAGTTTCAAATCTGGTTGTAGAGCATTAAAATAGCTTTAAAATGACCATGTTATATGATTTGAGAAATTGTTAGTTTTCGAGATATTCTAGTTTTTGTGTACAGAGTACTTATTTTTTTATAGACACCCTATGTATTTCAAAAACTTTTGCTAAACATAATGTTGTTTGCATTAAATGAGCTTTAACTTGTCTCTTTTGAAACATTTAAAATTGTTAGTTTCCGAGATATAAATGTTTTTGTGTACAGAGTACTCCTTTTTTTTAGACACCCTATATATTTCAATACTTTTGCTTAACATCATGTTGTCATGCATTAATAGAGCTTTAAAATGACATTGTTTAAACATATTAAAATTTGTTTTTTTTTCGAGTTATTAATGTTTTTGTACGAAGAAACTTCTTTTTTTTTAAAAACCCAATATATTTTAAATACTTAGTTTTAAATCAGGTTGTAGAGCATTAAAATAGCTTTAAAATGACCATGTTATAAAATTTGAGAATTTGTTAGTTTTCGAGATATTCAAGCTTTTGTTTACAGAGTACTTATTTTTATAGACCCCCTATGTATTTCAAAAATTTGCTAAACATAATGTTGTTTGGCATTAAATGAGCTTTAACTTGTCTATTTTTAAACATTTTAAAATTTGTTAGTTTCCGAGATATAAATGTTTAGTGTACAGAGTACTCCTTCTTTTTTAGACACCCTATAATTTTAATAACTTTTGCTTAACATCATGTTTTCATGCATTAATAGAGCTTTAAAATGACATTGTTAAAACATATTAAATTTGTTAGTTTTCGAGTATTAATTTTTTTGTGTACGAAGTACTCCTTTTTTGGACACCCTATGTATTTTAATTCCTTTGCTTGATATCATGTTGTTTAGGCATTGAAACAGCTTTAAAATGGCTATTTTAAAACATTTTAAAATAAGTTGGTCTTTGAGAAATTCTTATTTATGTGTTCAGCTATTTCCTTTTTTTTAGAAAACCTATTAGTTTCAAATACTAAAGTTTAGCATAATATTTTAGAGCATATAAAGAGCCTAAAATGTACATATTAAACATTTTAAAATATGCTAGTTTACGAGTAATTGAAGTTTATGTGTACAGATTCCTTCTTTTTTTTTGAACACCCTGTATATTTTAAATAATAAAGTTTCAAATCGGGTTGTAGAGCATTAAAAGCTTTAAAATGGACCATGTTATATATTTAAGAATTTGTTAGTTTTCGAGATATTCTAGTTTTTGTGTACAGAGTACTTATTTTTTATAGACACCCTATGTATTTCAAAAACTTTTGCTAAACATAATGTTGTTGCATTAAATGAGCTTTAACTTGCCTATTTGAAAACATTTAAAATTTGTTAGTTTTCGAGATATAAATATTTTGTGTACAGAGTACTCCTTTTTCTTTAGACACCCTATATATTTCCATTACTTTTGCTTAACTCATTTTGTTATGCATTGATAGAGCTTTAAAATGACATAGTTATAACATATTAAAATTAAATTTGTTTTTTTTGAGTAATTAAAGTTTTCGTGTATAGATTCCTTCTTTTTTTTAAAACACCCAATATATTTTAAATACTTTAGTTTAAATCAGGTTGTAGAGCATTAAAATAGCTTTAAAATGACCATGTTATAAATTTGAGAATTTGTTAGTTTTCGAGATATTCTAGCTTTTGTGTACAGAGTTCTTATTTTTTATAGACACCTATGTATTTCAAAAACTTTTGCTAAACATAATGTTGTTTGGCATTAAATGAGCTTTAACTTGTCTATTTTGAAACAATTTAAAATTCGTTAGTTTCCGAGATGTAAATGTTTTTGTGTACAGAGTACTCCTTTTTTTTAGACAATATATATTCCATTACTTTTGCTTAACATCATGTTGTTATGCATTGATAGAGCTTTAAAATGACATAGTTATAACATATTAAAATTTGTTTTTTTTGAGTTATTAATGTTTTGTGTATAGATTCCTTCTTTTTTTTAAACACCCAATATATTTAAATACTTAAGTTTTAAATCAGTTGTAGAGCATTAAAATAGCTTTAAAATGACCATGTTATAAAATTGAGAATTTGTTAGTTTTCGAGATATTCAAGCTTTTGTTTACAGATCTTATTTTTTTATAGACCACCTCTATGTATTTCAAAAACTTTTGTTAAACATAATGTAGTTTTGCATTAAATGAGCTTTAACTTGTCTATTTTGAAACATTTTAAAATTTGTTAGTTTCCGAGATATAAATGTTTTAGTGTACAGAGTACTCCTTCTTTTTTAGACACCCTATATATTTTAATAACTTTTGCTTAACATCATGTTGTCATGCATTAATAGAGCTTTAAAATGACATTGTTAAAACATATTAAAATTTGTTAGTTTTCGAGTTATTAATTTTTTTGTGTACGAAGTACTCCTTTTTTTAGACACCCTATATATTTTAATTACTTTTGCTTAACATCATGTTGTAGGCATTGAAACAGCTTAAAATAGCTATTTTAAAACATTTTAAAATAAGTTGGTCTTTGAGAAATTCTTATTTATGTGTTCAGCTATTTTCTTTTTTTTTAGAAAACCTATTAGTTTCAAATACTAAAGTTTAGCATAATATTTTAGAGCATATAAAGAGCCTAAAAATGTACATATTAAAACATTTTAAAATATGCTAGTTTACGAGTAATTGAAGTTTATGTGTACACATTCCTTCTTTTTTTGAACACCCTGTATATTTTAAATAATAAAGTTTCAAACCTGGTTGTAGAGCATTAAATAGCTTTAAAATGACCATGTTATATGATTTGAGAATTTGTTAGTTTTCGAGATATTCTAGTTTTTGTGTACAGAGTACTTATTTTTTTATAGACACCCTATGTATTTCAAAAACTTTTGCTAAACATATGTTGTTTGGCATTAAATGAGCTTTAACTTGTCTATTTTGAAACATTTTAAAATTTGTTAGTTTCCGAGATTAAATGTTTTTTGTACAGAGTACTCCTTTTTTTTAGACACCCTATATATTTCCATTACTTTTGCTTAACATCATTTGTTATGCATTGATAGAGCTTAAAATGACATTGTTATAACATATTAAAATTTGTTTTTTTGAGTAATTAAAGTTTTGTGTATAGATTCCTTCTTTTTTTTAGACACCCAATATATTTTAAATACTTAAGTTTAAATCAGGTTGTAGAGCATTAAAATAGCTTTAAAATGACCATGTTATAAAATTTGAGAATTTGTTAGTTTTCGAGATATTCAAGCTTTGTGTACAGAGTTATTTTTTTTTATAGACACTCTATGTATTTCAAAAAACTTTTGCTAAACATAATGTAGTTTTGCATTAAATGAGCTTTAACTTGTCTTTTGAAACATTTTAAAATTTGTTAGTTTCCGAGATATAAATGTTTTAGTGTACAGAGTACCCCTTCCTTTTTGGACACCCTATATATTTTAATAACTTTTGCTTAACATCATGTTGTCATGCATTAATAGAGCTTTAAAATGACATTGTTAAAACATATTAAAATTTGTTAGTTTTCGAGTTATTAATTTTTTTGTGTACAAGTACTCCTTTTTTTTAGACACCCTATGTATTTTAAATTCTTTTGCTTGATATCATGTTGTTAGGCATTGAAACAGCTTTAAAATAGCTATTTTAAAACATTTTAAAATAAGTTGGTCTTTGAGAAATTCTTATTTATGTGTTCAGCTATTTCTTTTTTTTAGAAAACCTATTAGTTTCAAATACTAAAGTTTAGCATAATATTTTAGAGCATATAAAGAGCCTAAAAATGTACATATTAAAACATTTTAAAATATGCTAGTTTACGAGTAATTGAAGTTTATGTGTACAGATTCCTTCTTCTTTTTTTGAACACCCTGTATATTTTAAATAATAAAGTTTCAAAATGGTTGTAGAGCATTAAAATAGCTTTAAAATGACCATGTTATATGATTTGAGAATTGTTAGTTTTCGAGATATTCTAGTTTTTGTGTACAGAGTACTTATTTTTTATAGACACCCTATGTATTTCAAAAACTTTTGCTAAACATATGTTGTTTGGCATTAAATGAGCTTTAACTTGTCCTTTTTAAACAATTTAAAATTTGTTTTTCGAGATATTAAAATTTTGTGTACAGAGTACTCCTTTTTTTAGACACCCTATATATTTCCATTACTTTTGCTTAACATCATTTGTTATGCATTGATAGAGCTTTAAAATGACATTGTTATAACATATTAAAATTTGTTTTTTTGAGTAATTAATGTTTCCTGTATAGATTCCTTTTTTTTTTTAAAAAACCCAATATATTTTAAATACTTAAATTTTAAATCAGGTTGTAGAGCATTAAAATAGCTTTAAAATGACCATGTTATAAAATTTAAGAATTTGTTAGTTTTCGAGATATTTAGGCTTTTGTTTACAGAGTACTTATTTTTTTATAGACCCCCTATGTATTTTCAAAACTTTTGCAAACCTAATGTGTTTGGCATTAAATGAGCTTTAACTTGTCTATTTTTGAACATTTTAAAATTTGTTAGTTTCCGAGATATAAATGTTTTAGTGTACAGAGTACCCCTTCTTTTTAGACACCCTATATATTTTAATAACTTTTGCTTAACATCATGTTTTATGCATTATAGAGCTTTAAAATGACATGTTTAAAACATATTAAAATTGTTAGTTTTTGAGTTATTAATTTTTTTGTGTACGAGTACTCCTTTTTTTTTAGACACCCTATGTATTTTAAATCTTTTGCTTGATATCATGTTGTTAGGCATTGAAACAGCTTTTAAAATAGCTATTTTAAAATATTTTAAAATAAGTTGGTCTTTGAGAAATTCTTATTTCTGTGTTCAGCTATTTCCTTTTTTTTTAGAAACCTATTAGTTTCAAATACTATAGTTTTGCATAATATTTAGAGCATATAAAGAGCCTAAAAATGTACTATATTAAACCATTTTAAAATATGCTAGTTTACGAGTAATTGAAGTTTATGTGTACACATTCCTTCTTTTTTTTTGACACCCTGTATATTTTAAATAATAAAGTTTCAAACCTGGTTGTAGAGCATTAAAATAGCTTTAAAATGACCATGTTATATATTGAGAATTTGTTAGTTTTCGAGATATTCTAGTTTTTGTGTACAAGTACTTATTTTTTTATAGACACCCTATGTATTTCAAAAACTTTTGCTAAACATAATGTTGTTTGGCATTAAATGAGCTTTAACTTGTCTATTTTGAAACAATTTAAAATTCGTTAGTTTCCGAGAGTAAACTTTTTGTGTACAGAGTACTTCCTTTTTTTTAGACACCCTATATATTTTCAATTACTTTTGCTTAACATCATGTTGTTATGCATTGATAGAGCTTTAAATGACATTGTTATAACCATATTAAAATTTGTTTCTTTTGAGTAATTAAAGTTTTCGTGTATAGATTCCTTTTTTTTTAAAACCCACTATATTTTAAATACTTTAGTTTTTAAATCATGTTGTAGAGCATTAAAATAGCTTTAAAATGACCATGTATAAAATTTGAGAATTTGTTAGTTTTCGAGATATTCAAGCTTTGTTTACAAGTTCTTATTTTTATAGACACCCTATGTATTTCAAAAACTTTTGCTTAACATAATGTTGTTTGGCATTAAATGAGCTTTAACTGTTTCTTTTTTGAAACAATTTAAAATTGTTAGTTTCCGAGATATAAATGTTTTTGTACAGAGTACTCCTTTTTTTAGACAACCTATATATTTTCAATTTTTTGCTTAACATCATGTTGTTATGCATTAATAGAGCTTAAAATGACCTAGTTAAAACATATTAAAATTTGTTAGTTTTGAGTTATTAATGTTTTGTGTACAAGTCCTTCTTTTTTTTGAAACACCCTATATATTTAAATACTTAAGTTTTAAATTTTAGAGCATTAAAATAGCTTTAAAATGACCATGTTATAAAATTTGAGAATTGTTAGTTTTCGAGATATTCAAGCTTTTGTGTACAGAGTTTTTATTTTTTTATAGACCCCCTATGTATTTCAAAAAACTTTTGCTAAACCTAATGTTGTTTGGCATTAAATGAGCTTTAACTTGTCTATTTTGAAACATTTTAAAATTTGTTAGTTTCCGAGATATAAATGTTTTAGTGTACAGAGTACTCCTTCTTTTTTAGACACCCTATATATTTTAATAACTTTTGCTTAACATCATGTGTTGCATTAAGAGCTTTAAAATGACATGTTAAACATATTAAAATTTGTTAGTTTTCGAGTTATTAATGTTTTTGTGTACAAGTACTTCTTTTTTGAAACACCTATGTATTTTAAATACTTTGCTTGATATTCATGTTGTTGGCATTAAAACAGCTTTAAAATGGCTATTTTTTAACATTTTAAAATAAGTTGGTCTTTGAGAATTCTTATTTATGTTCAGCAGATTTTCTTTTTTTTTAGAAAAACTTATTAGTTTCAAATACTAAAGTTAGCATAATATTTTTAGAGCATATAAAGAGCCTAAAAATGTACCTATTAAACCATTTTAAAATATGCAAGTTTACGAGTAATTGAAGTTTTGTGTACACATTCCTTCTTTTTTTTTATGAACACCTGTATATTTAAATAATCAAGTTTCAAACCTGGTTGTTAGAGCATTAAAATAGCTTTAAAATGACCATGTTATATATTTGAGCATTTGTTAGTTTTCGAGATATTCTAGTTTTTGTGTACCAGAAGTACTTATTTTTTTATAGACACCCTATTGTATTTCAAAAATTTGCTAAACATATGTTGTTTGGCATTAAATGAGCTTTAAACTGTCTATTTTAAAACATTTTAAAAATTTGTTAGTTTCCGAGATATAAACTTTTTAGTGATCAGAGTACTCCTTCTTTTTTAGACACCCTATATATATCCTTACTTTTGCTTACATCATTTTGATGCATTGATAGAGCTTAAAATGAACATTCTTATAACATATTAAAATTTGGTTTTTTTTGAGTAATTAAAGTTTTCGTGTACTAGATTCCTTCTTTTTTTTTAGACACCCAATATATTTTAAATACTTAAGTTTTCAATCAGGTTGTAGAGCATTAAAATAGCTTTAAAATGACCATGTTATAAAATTGAGAATTTGTTAGTTTTCGAGCTATTCAAGCTTTTGTGTACAAAGTTATTTTTTTATAGACACTCTATGTATTTCAAAAACTTTTTCTAACAATAATGTAGTTTTGCATTAAATGAGCTTTTACTTGTCTATTTTGAAACCTTTTAAAATTTGTTAGTTTCCAAGATATAAATGTTTTAGTGTACAGAGTACCCCTTCTTTTTTGGACACCCTATATATTTTAATAACTTTTGCTTAACATCATGTTGTCATGCATTAATAGAGCTTTAAAATGACATTGTTAAAACATATTAAAATTGTTTAGTTTTCGAGTTATTAATGTTTTGTGTACGAAGAACTCCTTTTTTTTAGACACCCAATATATTTTAAATACTTTAGTTTTAAATCAGGTTGTTTAGAGCATTAAAATAGCTTTAAAATGACCATGTTATAAAATTTGAGAATAGTTAGTTTTCGAGATATTCAAGCTTTTGTGTACAGAGTTCTTATTTTTTTATAGACCCCCCTATGTATTTCAAAAAACTTTTGCTAAAACCTAATGTTGTTTGGCATTAAATGAGCTTTAACTTGTCTATTTGAAACATTTAAAATTTGTTAGTTTCCGAGATATAAAATTTAGTGTACAGAGTACTCCTTCTTTTTTAGACACACTATATATTTTAATAACTTTTGCTTAACATCATGTTGTTATGCATTAATAGAGCTTTAAAATGACATTGTTAAAACATATTAAAATTTGTTAGTTTTCGAGTTATAATGTTTTTGTGTACAAAGTACTTCTTTTTTTTGAAACACCCTATGTATTTTAAATACTTTTGCTTAACATCATGTTGTTTGGCATAAAAACAGCTTGAAAATGGCTATTTTTTAACATTTTAAAATAAGTTGGTCTTTGAGAAATTCTTATTTATGTGTTCAGCTATTTCTTTTTTTTTAGAAAACCTATTAGTTTCAAATACTAAAGTTTAGCATAATATTTTAGAGCATATAAAGAGCCTAAAAATGTACATATTAAAACATTTTAAAATATGCTAGTTTACGAGTAATTGAAGTTTATGTGTACAGATCCTTCTTTTTTTTGAACACCCTGTATATTTTAAATAATAAAGTTTCAAATCTGGTTGTAGAGCATTAAAATAGCTTTAAAATGACCATGTTATATGATTTGAGAGATTTGTTAGTTTTCGAGATATTCTAGTTTTTGTGTACAGAGTACTTATTTTTTTATAGACACCCTATGTATTTCAAAAACTTTTGCTAAACTATTGTTGTTTGGCATTAAATGAGCTTTAACTTGTCTATTTTAAAAACATTTTAAAATTTGTTAGTTTCCGAGATATAAATGTTTTAGTGTACAGAGTACTCCTTTTTTTTAGACACCCTATATATTTCCATTACTTTTGCTTAACATCATTTTGTATGCATTGATAGAGCTTTAAAATGGACATTCTTATAACATATTAAAATTTGTTTTTTTTGAGTAATTAAAGTTTTCGTGTATAGATTCCTTCTTTTTTTTTAGACACCCATATATTTTAAATACTAAGTTTTTTTAAATCAGGTTGTAGAGCATTAAATAGCTTTAAAATGACCATGTTATAAAATTTGAGAATTTGTTAGTTTTCGAGATATTCAAGCTTTTGTGTACAGAGTTATATTTTTTTATAGACACTTATGTATTTCAAAAACTTTTTAAACATAATGTAGTTTTGCATTAAATGAGCTTTAACTTGTCTATTTTGAAACCTTTTAAAATTTGTTAGTTTCCAAGATATAAATGTTTTAGTGTACAGAGTACCCTTCTTTTTGGACACCCTATATATTTTAATAACTTTTGCTTAACATCATGTTGTCATGCATTAATAGAGCTTTAAAATGACATTGTTAAAACATATAAAATTGTTAGTTTTCGAGTTATTAATGTTTTTGTGTACGAAGAACTCTTTTTTTTAGACACCTTTATTTTTAAATACTTTAGTTTTAAATCAGGTTTTAGCGCATTAAAATAGCTTTAAAATGACCATGTTATAAAATTTGAGAAATAGTTAGTTTTCGAGATATTCCGCTTTTGTGTACAGAGTTCTTATTTTTTATAGACCACCCTATGTATTTCAAAAACTTTGCTAAACTAATGTTGTTTGGCATTAAATGAGCT